>JBBMOE010000030.1:6165765-6325472 GCA_037975065.1 Chaetodon trifasciatus
ACACACACACACACACACACACACACACACACACACACACACACACACAGCCATGTTGCTGTCAGTGTTGGTTAAACATTTGTTCTTAAATTGTGGCCAAGCCCTCCAATCTGCATTCCTGGAGCCTCAGCTCCCCATCTGTAATGTCTGCTTGACATCTAACTACGGAGAAAGACACTCAGCAAACTGCTCACGCTGTCAAGACAGGAAAAATCCACGCAGTCCTTCCTGGTATTTTTCCACACACTAACGTCTCGTACCTAGAAGTCTGGCAACATGTGTGCTGATGCCTTCAAGGTACCATTACCATAGGAAATTCCTTCATCACATCTCCTCCTCAAAGACATATTTTGAAACATTATCATAACACGACTTTAACACTTAAATCTGGCTATAATGTCATTTTTCTCTGAACAGTTTATTCCTTTTAACAGTTTTTTTATTTAAAGGTAGCTTATCCCTCTCTGTCCTTTTTCCTGACAAGGAAGAATGTCCTCACAAGTCCAGCTGAGGGGATCTGTACCTTATCCCCTTGACCCGTGTCCACCCCATAAGATCGTGGAACTGGCTCACAATACCTGGTGCTGTCATTGTTTCTCATTGTCCAGTTTCATGACAACAGTGACTCTCTTCCCACCTTGAAGAAGTACCTGACTGGTATTTTCCTCTCATAAGCTGTCCAACCTTACTGGATGAACTGTCTCACTACCTGGAGTTGGGGGTCTGAAGCTGTGTGGTCTCTGATCTTTTGCATGCTCTGTGGTGTAGCTGGGATGTGGCAACACCACGTTTGACTGAGAGCCTGGAAATCTTGTGTCTGCAGGACTCATTCTATAGGCTTTAGGCAATGTCAGAAATGTCTTTTCACTGAGGACAGCCACATCTGCTCCTGTATCTCTGTGACTTTGTCCAGTATTTTGGTATGACAGTACTTGGTATGACCCACGTAGTCTGAGGGCATTTCTTTGTATCATAGTGTCGGGTGCCACACCTACTGCAGTTCCAGAAAATTTTAGGGGCTCTTGTTGTTTCTTGTGTTTTCTTTGCCGTGTTTTTCTCTTCCCCCTTTCCCAACATTAACGTTACCTGCAGCTCTGCCGGGTTGAACCAGAGCCTAATTTGTTTCCTAACTTTCTTGGACTGGCGCACTTGTGGATGAACTTGTGCTAGCTTCAAGTGTGTGCTGAGCTGAAACTTCTGAGACAACTCCTTATCTCTGATACCCACAACCAGTCTCTCACCGATGTGTTCATCCCCTTTGTCACAGTTTTCTGCTAGCTCCAATAGTGTCACATCAGTCAGCTCTTTTCCTGCTGCCACTCTCTGTTTCATCTGCTCACCTGCTCAGCCTGCAACCTTCACTATCTATCTACACCCACCTGTTCAATTACAGGACACACAGCTGGAATTCATCACCTATTCAGTGCAATACTTTAGTCCCTCTTCCACTACCATACCTTGCCCTGATGCAAGACTCTCCAGCAGTTACTCTCGGACAGATTTCCCGTTATCGACCCAGCCTACCTTTGACCTCACCTGCTCTCCTATCCCCTGGTAAAGACCTCCGCTTAGTAACCCTGACTACGTCTTTCACTTTGCCCCCTCTGAACCTGATAATCAGTGAAACTGTTTGTTGGTTGTCTAACCAAACGATTCCTGAAGCCAGGAACAAGGGACTCACGTGTTTCCCAGTTCTGTCAGCGCTGCACTTGTATCCTGATACAACCAGTTACAAATAGAGCCCTAATGTATGCTTCTGCTCTCACTGGGCAGCTGGCTCCTTTGATAAAAGCATGACCTTTTATGTTTTAAGTTCCATCTTGGACCAAAATAGTCATCAAATTTATTTAAAATAGCAGTGTAGTTTTTCTTGAGTTCCTCCTCTTCAAAGTCAAAGAAACTGAATATCTTTTTAGGATCACTGTCGATGACATAAATGAGTGAACAGACCTTGACGTCCAGATTCTCTCGTATGGCTTGGTGGCTCTCCTGTAGCACCAAAATCTTTGCCATTCTCCTGAGCTAGCAAAGTTAAACCCCAAATATATTTGGACTGTACCTTTACATGCCTAAATACATAAAGTGATTGACCCAAAATTGCTAAATTAAAAAGTAACAATGTTACTAATCTAGCATTACATGTGTGTTTTTTTTTTTTTTTTTTAACATGACTTCACATTTAGGCCACGTTTACATGGAAATGATCTGAACAGAAAACGCAAAAGTGGCATTGCGTTCTCACTTTTTATTCCGCGTTCAGATGAGCGTTTTTTTGGGGGGAAATTTGCATGCATACGCAAGCCTGTGACGTAAACGAGTACGCAACGTGAGCAGATCCAGAGAATGTAAGGGATGGGCTCTGGCAGATCGGAGAACACTTTTGTGTTTTTACCCTTTAGACGGGAACATGACGGTGGAGCGTTTTTAAGATTTCCACTCTGGAGGGGGGTTTCACTTTTTTTGCGTTTTTAAGCCCCAAAAACGCAGTCGCCGTCTAAACGAAAGGCACATCCGATAAAATATTTTGTCGTGTTCATCCGCGAGCATTGTCGTGTAAACGGGGCCTTAGAACCAACAACAGTGAAAGTGCAGAGACTTGCGTGAATGCCTACATTGCTAATATACTAATGTATACAATTTCAAATGAACATACTTGCATATTACAACAGTTAAGGAACATATGAAATGTCAACCTGCATCCTTCAAAATAAAATGCTCTTCACAACACAAGTTCACACTACTACACATTATGTGATTCTGTTTGTGTTTAAGTCCCAGCATTGTGCATCTGTATGGGGAGTCTAAATACATGTTTAGATGTGAAGTTTCTACTCTCTCTCTCTCTCTCTCCCTCTCAGCATCCCTAGCAGAACTAGGTTACCTCCCTTGGGATTACAGGGAGGGACCCTGTGATGGTCCAGTCTCCAGTCTGTGTGCATTAATCATGGCTCCAGGCACAAACCGAGCCTCTAGCCATCCCTGGCCATATGCACTGGACTGTAATGTACACATATTTTTTGAGCTGCATGCTTATAGAAAAATTAATTGTGTTCCCCCAGTGGAGTGTACATTATTAGTCATAGGACACAACCCTCTAATGCCAGAACTTGTTGACACTCTTACTTAAATTTTAGTGCTTAGTTTTAAAAATGGCACACCCCTTTTGTGCGTGTTAATAAACTCCAAGCTCAAGTTTTCCATGGCAAGACTCTTCTTCCATGTGGAGGAATGAAGTGCCCACAAGTGTTTACAGTGTTGGGGGAAAAAATTAGGGGTCCACATGCTATACATATTGAGACAATCTATATCCAAGCATAGTCATTCAAGGCTTTCCAGCTGCTTGAGGAATGCAGAATTTAATGTTTTCTTACAGCATCTGGACCGTGCAAAAGGTGTATGTTTTGCAAAATTGAAGATAAACTTTTTATTTTTATTTTGAATTTTAAAATGAGTTATCTTGATAAAATATCATTATTTTAAGGTTAGTTGTTTGTTTTTTTTTAATGGAAGTGTTCATAGCAGTTGATTTGTTTAAGGACTGTCAGTAATTTGAAGATCTGATGATAAGTTCTGTTTTTAAAGTTTCCTGGCTATGATAACTGGGCTAATTTTGGTAATCTTTTAAAGAAAACACCCCTTTCAAACCTGCCGGTGAGTTGTGGGGTTCATAGGGTTAAGAGTAAAATTGCAGTCCGCTGAATTTTGGGTGCTGCCCTTTGATGGATTGGAGGGGATCATAAAAAACAGCTTACAACTTAACAGAGACTCCACTGAGACAGAATTAATGTGCTGAAAGCAAGCAGAAAAATGCTTGGCAGTGTCCTCTGTGCATGACTTGGTCCAAATACTAAATGCAAGAAATCTAGATTGCTGGTAAGAGCCAATTATTTTGAAAACCAAACTGTCTCTGTCTCCCAAATGTAATTGTGTACAACTAATTGCATTTCATTTGCACAACTGAAAAAGGCATTGGAACGACAGTCATCATTGGTCGTGGACCCAACTGCTAACGAGAAAGCTGCATGCCTCCATACTTTTGTTTGCTTTCATTTGTTTTCTAGAACAGAACGATGTCTGAATGACCAGCTAGTGGTTATATCTACTGCCTCAATAGCAGCAAAACTTTCAGTTCAGTTGAAAAATCGTTCCTTTATAACGTAAGGGTCACATTGAACATATGTTCTGATTTTCAGTGTATACCTTTCTCTTGTAATTTCATATAAATTAGCCACGTAAGAACTTTCATTCACCTCACTGATTGCAGTTTTTGCTTCCGGCCCTCTGTCTGAATTTAATGTCACGTGACTGCAAACAACTTATTATCCAAGCACATTTGTCTTCACAGCATTTCCAGTTGAGCATGTTTGTACTTGTAATGTCACTCAAGATTGACCTTTTCCATCTCTGCGAGCTTATCCCCACAAACTAACTGGCTCGCTTTTTACTCCAACCAACAAAAATGAGCATTTGTCTATTTCTCCTGGAAAGCACGACATCTCCGCAGCCACTTAGATTTTGACAGTCGCTATGATACACTGTGATATGAACTGCTATGTGCGTGTTGTGTTCAGGTACTACTCTGAAGAATGTTTTAGTCTACTATGCTGTTTCTTGTATTATTTTTGTTTATGAATTGCCTTGCTGGTTGGATCAAACAGTCTCGTGTACACAGCCTGGAGGCCAGAGGTTTCCCACCCTTGGCTTAGAATTAGTTTTTTATTCAAAGGGAGGATCTTCTTTCACAAAGTCTGCCATGTTTCAACAGTAGCCCAGAAAGGACACACCAAACACAGGCTCTACAAAGTGCCTTTTGCATTTTTTGCAAGTTTAACAGCCACCATAGGTTTTCCTACACACTTTGAAAAGAAAGGGTGTGGTGAGGGTATTCAGTTGGTTGCAAGCTGCAAGTCTGAAGTCTGCAATCTGTACTTTACCAACTCACCCTGTGAGTAATCATGTCACCATGAGTCTAGAGTCACATCTTTTGCAAAGGATGCCCAGTTGAATTTCACTTTGCTTTTGGATATCTATTATTATTTAAATGCACGTTCCTGTCTTCATTCTCATCAGCAAGATTTTTTTGCAGACGGACAATGAAGAGCTCAGAGACAATGTAACCTGCAACTCCTGCAGGGCCAGTTAATACTGTTGACTGCAGTCTGGTTGGCCTGTGCTCAGGGCCTTGATAAATGGGGTCAGCATGTGTATGTGTGTATGTGTATGTGTGCGTGCGTGTGGTTAATTCAGTAAGCAAGGCTCCTATTTCCCAACAATGAAAAATGGTACAATATAACAGGCACTTGTCCTCCCATTTGCCCTTATTCACTAAGTGAGAAATATGACTCTCTGGATGCTCATGGTAAACTGAGTCAGTGGGAGATCCTGAACATGCTGTATTAAGTGTACAGCATTTTTCTAAAATATGCGTCCCAACACCTCTAACTCTCACTAAGTAACTGAATTTTAAAGAGAACCAGGATAGCTGTTTCCCCCTGCCCCCTCTCTTTTTGATAAGCTGACTGCCTTCTGACTGTAGCTTGAAGGAAGGTGGTAGGGATCATCTGACGCATACTTCCCAAACTTACCTTAAGATGCTCAAACAAACCTTTAGATGCTAAACATATTCAATAATTGTCATGACATTCGTCAAAGTGTAGAAGCTGATCGACACTTTTCAGCAGTGGATTGGTTTGTTTAAAGTAATTAAGCCAACATCTGGAAACAATTTGGCAATAATTTAATGCTGTGCTATTACTAGTAACTTATGAGATGCTCTACATCACTTTTCTAAGCTATTTTGATTCAGATGTCCATATACAGTATATAAAAAATAGATGCACAGTGAAATTAATGAGAAGCCACTTGACTTTTAAATTTGGAGTATTTAAACATTTTGTTTGAAAGCTGCAATATATTCAGTCTGATGTCTTTATACTACATTACAAATCAGCTAACAACACAGTTCTGTATATAACTGCCTCACTCTTCCTTACTGAGAGCTTTGAAGGATCCTGTAGCCTAACCTGATTCTGCCAGGGTATGTTCATCTATACAGCCTCAGCAGTGATTTATTTACTTCCACCATGTTCAACCAGGCAGATATAGTGTACTGTTGATTGGCCATTGTGTAACAGGATCTCTGAGCATTTAAGTGAGCTGAGCAAAATCTCATGCCTGCTTTTTGTCCTCATACTGTTCAACTGAGTCAACTCATTTCAGTTCTTTCGTTATTTAAACTGCATTTGTAAAATAGAAAATATTAGAACTCTTTGCAGTTTTATATAGACCACAAACCCACCGTACATTTTATACATATGCACATGAGGCTGTGGGTGCATTTGTTGTTGGTGTGCCAAAGAAATTATTTTCTTTTTTATTAATTAAACCAACCCCTATGGCTAACTCCTCCAGGGAAATGAAAATGTATGTCTTATGTCATCTTGGGCTTTAATATGGCAGATTTTATAAATAAAGGCTGCACTACAAACTGGTTTGTAGTTACCAACATCTGCCAAAACTGAGTTTAAAGGATTTACCAGGTAAAGGGTCAAATAAAAGATGCTTGAGTTGCATTATGAGAAGTATAGGAACCATTGTTTTCAGAGCTTGACCCATACTAGAGAATGACAGTCACAGTGTCTTTTCACCTGCAGCTTCAGTTTTGACCAGTCTTTTTTTAATAAGCCTCCCTAACTTTGTGCAATACCAAATTGCTGAATAACATGATTAATTTAGTATAATCCTACAAATAAACAAGTCTGTTCCAGTAGAAATTGACATCTTTATCAGCCTCTTAAACACATTTGACAATGTTTGAAGCCAGGTTTGTTTTCTCAAGACACCAAGGCACTGAAGATTGTTGTAGATCAGGGAATAGCTTGCAGGTCCAGCTCAGTTGATTGCTGCACCACAGGAGCAAGAGGCTGCTGCAGCTCAGAAACTGGACACTACTGCAGCACAGAAGCAGGTGTTGGCCAGATCACCAACTAGAAAGCAGGAACAGAGGTGACGTCCGCTGACCCAGTGTTGAAAAGACATCAGGCTCAGGAACTGAGGAGATGTCAGCCAACTCAGACTCAGAAATCAGAGAGAGGTCATCCTGGATGCTGGGCAGCGGGGCCTCTATTGCACTGGGCAGCTTGGAGGCACAAGGAGCTGGGCAGCTCAGAGGTACTCCTTCAGCGAAGGCCATGCTTCCCTCTGGAGGGATTCCCAGAAGCTGGCTCCAGGGCAGGATCGGGATGTTTGGTTTGGTAGTTCCAAAAGGACCCAAATGCTGGACACAGAGGCAGGAAGGTTGAAGAACAAAAAGTAAGGTTTAATAACCAAAGCTGAATCTTGACAAACAAAACAGGCAGGGAAGAACTGCAAAGACAGGCAGGGACAAAATCCCCAAGGGCAGAAGAAATACAGATTACCAAAATAACAACAAAGTGGTATGCACAGACAGGAAACAAATGCAGGGAAAGGGAACAAACGCTGACCTGACAACTGAGAGACTGACCAGGGACAGGTGAAACTAATCCACAATCATATGGGAGGGAAAGAGACAATGTCAGGAAGTAAAACAAATCACAACACATGAAGAGAAACTCTTTCAGCATCAAACAGGAAATAACTAAACTCAGGAGAGGAGATGGGATGCATGAGTAGATTCATCAGGATTTCTGGGAAATATCGCTGTCATAAAGTGTCTGCCATGGTCTTTGTTTAAGTTATCACTTAATTTCATAGTGACGCTTGTTAAACAGAGCACTGTCAAGAAGCTGTGCGCACACACTCACACACACACAGTGAACTACAAAAAAGAAGGAGGGGGAGGAAAGATTGAGAAAGAGAGGAGAGAGATCGAGCTAGGTTGAAGCCTGTTATTATTAAAACAAAGCGAGAAAGAGGTTTGTAGATAAAGCCTGGCTGCTCCTGAGGGAGGGAAGGTGCTAGTATTATAATTGGAGAAGATGGACTGTCCACACACACTTTCTGCTTTATTGGGGTGCTTTAGAGCACCGGTCTAATTTCATTGGCTGAGCACAAGTGACCATAATCCTGACCGCAGGCTTGATTTGAGTGCTCATAAGAGTAGTGAGTGGCACTCTGTAGTCTGAAAACTGAAATGTGCTGATTGAGTGTGTGTGTGTGTGTGTCTCTGTGTGTGTGGGAGAAGGATATCACATTATCTGTGGAGAGCTAAAGAATTTGCTGCTTGTTTGTGCGAGTGCCTGCCTGTTTGTGTATATCAGTGTGTGAATTCCTGCAAAATTCATATGTGTGTTACACCTTGGAGACATCATGAGCTGTACATTATTAACGCCCGAGGCTCAAAGTAACAATGATGATGCAGTGTCAGTGCTGGATTCTGCCTCAGCAACTTGTGTGATGAATTAAGTCATCACTCAGTCAGAATGTCATGGATCCTGGACAACTGCGCGTGTGTGTGTGTGTGTGTGCATATCATGTGAGTACATGTGTTTTTATGTGCTTGCAGGCATGTAGATACTGACATCCGTGATGAATCAGCTCATTTTGTTCAATTTGATTTTCAGTGATTTTGAGCACAAGACCCAGAGCAGTAACATCCTAATGTGTATGTAGGTGCATGTGTGTGTGCTGCCAGTATAGACTAGTTAATCTTAATCAGCATCAGAAGGAGCACATATAGACGTTTAAACAATCCAATGATTTTCCAGTATAACCGTGACATCTGACCTTTAACTGGGCTTTCTAGCTAATTGGTTATTTGTGACAAAGACTAAGTGCAAAATCACTAACATCCTGTGCGTTAATCACTGATTGGACAGCATGCATTAAGACACATCAAATAGTTGTGTTAACCTGCCATGCAACTGTATCAGTGGGGACACAATCAGCTGAATTCAGTTTAGCAAAAGAGAATTTTTATTCTATTAGAATAAGAGCTGTAATTGATTTTAATGACTTGTCTTTGCAGATGCAAAGAAGAAACAGCTGGAACCACATGTGCATGTTCTTTTTAAATCCCTTGTGATTACGTATCCAAAATTGTGTACAAATTCCTGTTTTGTAACAGGAAACTCTGGCAGCCTGATGTGTGGGAGAAGGCATAAAAGTAGAAATCAGTTCCCTCTCAAAGAAACCTTGCAAGAGCTCGTCTCATAAACACACGACTCATTCTCACACCATCACACGTTATTTTCAGATGTGTTAATTGGGTAAAAAGCCTGGCATGTGCACAACTGTGTGTGCGTTGTGAAAGCAGGGATTTTCTCTGAGGAAAACAGGAGTTCATGGCAAATTCCATAAGTGTATCCAAATATGCAAAACCAGGTTGCAGATCATTTAAATGTTCAGGACAAGACATTCAACAGTAACATGCTAATTACTGGTGAGTCATACTGTAGCTGCACGTTGCAGATGTGATTAAAAAGGTCTCACAGACATGATCCATATATGAGGTGCAAAACCTTGTGTTACATATTATAATGTGCCTTCTGTTGAATCTGCTCATTGATTTCCAGGGATTTGACTCAACTGTTACTTAACCTTTATTAAACATGAACTTACTTTGTTTTCATTGATTAACTGTAATTGTTTTTCCTCAAGCTTAACATTAGAAATCCAATGTCTAACACTCCTCGCTATCTGGCAAGCCTAGTGCTTTGGTTTCAGCTGAGATTTAGTTTTTTTTTTTTTTACTACTAGTAGCACTACAGAGCAATGTTTCTGCAAGGGAGTACCTGATTTGTTAGGTCCATAGGGGTCAAGCCCCTCTAAAAGGTCACAAGATAAAACTTATTTGATTTATATTTCTTTTTCAAACTTTTGTGTTTTTTGATATGATGCTTAGCATGGAGGCCACTTAGAACCCTGAGGTGATTCTTCAAATCACAGCTTGCCTTTAAAAAGCCGACAATAGGAGAATGGGAAACACTAATACAAAGATGTAATATATTTCTTTTCAGGACAATGTGGACCTGGGAGAGCTGATGTTCTCATTGTGCTATCTCCCCACCGCTGGCAGGCTCACCATCACCATGATCAAAGCCAGAAATCTCAAAGCTATGGACATCACTGGAGCTTCAGGTGGGTGCTGACTGACAATGCAATGTGTCCACTGAGAGGTAGGGTGGTCAATACATAAGGTGTATAGTGCTCTGTTGTTGTTCAGTGCTTTATTTTCTTCCATCGCTTTCAATGCCTATACATTCTGGATTTCTATTGAACCAGCCACGTTTCCTTTCTCCAGATCCATATGTGAAAGTGTCTCTGATGTGTGAGGGCCGGAGGCTAAAGAAGAGGAAGACGTCAACCAAGCGTAACACTCTGAACCCGGTGTACAATGAAGCCATTGTGTTTGATGTTCCTCCTGAGAACATCGACCAGATCAGCCTGCTCATAGCTGTCATGGACTATGATCGGTTAGTATATTACCTACATACAGTATATCAGTTTCATCTACATACATTAGGCTGTGACGGAACATTTTGAAGTCTCTGTGTGTTGTTCTTCCTGTCCTTCAGGGTCGGACATAATGAAGTGATCGGGGTGTGCAGGGTAGGCAATGAAGCCGAGAGTCTGGGGCGAGACCACTGGAATGAGATGCTGACATATCCCCGGAAACCCATTGCACACTGGCACCCACTCATAGAGGTATGGGCTGCTTTGTGTATTGGTACAATGCATTTCTGTAGATGTAAACTGGGGTTCCTTAATATTACTCTTACAAAGTGAACACACACAAATGAAACAGTCTTACATGATGATAACAGTCATACATGATTCATGCAACCACCTACCATGAGAAACAAGAGAAAACAGATAAAATGTGAATAATTCAGAAAAACAAGACCATGAGTCCACAGCCATGCTAGCATCTTTGTGAGCTGTGCTTTGGCACAGTGGTGCTTTGAGCTAAATGACAATGTCAACATGCCAACATGATCACAATAACAATGTCAACATGCCAACATGATCACAATAACAATGCTGATGTTTAGCAGGCAGGCCTGAAATCCTTACCATGCTCACCATCTTAGCTTAATGTGTTACCATGCTAATATTTGCTAATTAGCACTAAACACAAAGTACTGCTGGCACTGATGGTGATGTCACATTTGGTCATTAAACCAAGTATTAGACAAATTCAAAATTGGACCTGTTAATGGTGCTCTATTAAAAGTGCACCATCATCATAAAATTACAATTCATCTTGGGGTGAACCTGAATGTCTCGACCAAATTTCATGGCAATGCAGGAGGATTCATCGTCTGGGGATCTTGAATGTCGGTAGAAAATCTAATAGTTGCCTGGTGGACAAAACCAACTGACCATTCACGGCTGATGTCTGCACAAATAAAAACCGACCACTTTCTGATGCAGTAGAGGTGGAGAGCTTTTGATGTAGGCCTACACTCTGCAATGGATTTGATTTCATATTTAAGAAATCCGTAGCCTGGTCCTCCACCTCAGAATCACAACCCACATGTCTGATTTGTTCAGCAACTGAAATAGATTAAGTTAAACATAAAGACGTTTCAGATTGATTATCAGGCCAAAAAGCACAGTATTGAAGTAGAAACATACGGCACAACATACAGCAAAAGCTTCTCTTGAAAGAGTCTTTATTCAAAGCAGAAATAACTGCAGAAATACAAATAAGGAGAATCTAAATTAGTCATATTGAGGTACAGTAAAAAAAAGAAATAAAACAATTACATAACAGAAATACTGCATAACCCTCATGTATACTTGACATGCTTTTCTGTGATTGCCACAACAGAGGCACCTAGCTTAGAGAGAGAGAGAAACGGAGAGGTGGCTCCATTCACTGATCTGTTTCTATTTCTGAATCTCCAGCCCACACTCATTAAAGAAACAGAGCTCGCTAAAACACATGCTGGACTGATTCATTCTAATGCACGTGGAGTTGTCAAAGCCAAATCTACGGGTGTTCAGCTGAAGGGGTCAGAAGATAAAGCACTTCAAAATGGATCACTGTCCGGGTAAATGCAATGCCTAGCATCAGCAATGACAGGCATTAGCATCTGTCAGATCCTACGTGTTTATTCTCTCTTTTCAAGGAGTTTAAGATTCAGTTTAGCTCTAATAAGAGATGTGTTAGCATGTTTAACATTGCGTACTAAATGTAATGGACACTGGCGAGGCTGAAGCCAGCTTGTTAACTATTAACATTGGTCGCCAGTACTGGACTGAGGACGGCTGACACGAGCACTCTCTAGACATCATTATTTTTACCAGTGGAGGTCTGGTGATTCTCATTATGAGAGGCTAAGGACCCCAGGAATATTATTTCATCTCTAATGAACATGTCTGATTTTCTTCAGCTACTCTAATGACATTTCCATCTAAAATAAGGCCAACTAATGTATAATGAGTATCCATTTAGATTATGTTATCATGCAGATTGTCTTCAGTCATGTTTGCAGTTTTCCCCATGTGACACTCATTTTTGACAGTGATGGCTGCCTGTTAAAAAAGAAAAAACTGCAGTATAAAGTAATAGATTTTTTCTCCCTGAGATATTTAACCATTTAACAAAAACATCCTGACACTGACATTTCATCTAACAGTGCTAAACAAAAGACACACAATGACATTTTAGATAGAAAACAAGTATCATAAAGCATGTTAGAATGATGGATACCTGGATGAACAAACACACAAATAATTCCTCTGGAAAAAAATAGCAAACTATAATAGTAAGTTGAAATTCTGTTTTCTTACTGACGGGTGGTGCAAGTTGAACATAAACTGCTGAATAGAAACTTGCAGAGCAGTCGCCAGGTCTGCTTCGAGGTGCTTTTCATTAAGGACACTGTGTAATCTTTATGGAATAAAGTCTCCCGCTCTCAGGATACTTTCAGGCTGTCTGTCCATCCGTCCGTACATACGTACCTCCTATTCTGGAGAATGATATCACAGGAGTGCCTGAGATTTGAATTTCTTCATATTTGGCACAGCTGTTCACCTGGACTCGAGGATGAATTGTCAAAAGTCACTGTGGTTTCACAAGACATGTTTTTGGCTTAACTCAAGAATTCATATGTTCTATCTAGTGCTGTCAATCAATTAAAATATTGAATCGCGATTAATCTCATGAATGTCATAGTTAACTTGCGATTAATCGCAAGTTAATCGCACATTTTTATCTGTTCTAAACGTCCCATTAATTATCATTTTAATACTCTATCAACATGGAAAAGTGGATAGGCTTGCTTTATGCAAATGTTTTTTATTGAAAACAACAACGTGTAGTGTTTTATTTCACACTAACATTCTCACTTTGAGCAGTCATTCACATTTGAAGCAAAATCTCACACAATTTAACACTGTCAATAAACAGATGACTAAAAAATAAATACTCGGTTTCAAAAAAGCCCCTTCAACAACCCTTTCTAAGGGATCAAAACAGGGTGATACAAGATAAAGGTACAAAGTGCACATCATTGTAAACTAGGACTCAGCCTGTAGTGCAGTTAAACCAGGCTTAAACTTTCCTTTCTTAAGTTTCCTTAAGCAGCAGCAGTCACACTGTACTGCTCTTCTGTTTATTCACCAGAGGCTGATCAACCCAGCCTCTTATTTCTCTCCACAAAGAATGAACATTACTTGGCTATGGCTGCAGTAAGCTTGTTCTTAGTTGCGGTATCCATACGCCTCTGTTGAAAGCCATCCATTGTCGCCTGGTTTTGACAAGGAGGCAGCGGAGAATTCGCATTAGCCGTGTGTTTGGCCATCAAGTGGTATTTCAGACTGGATGTGCTATGGTGATAACCCAGTTCACACCAACAATACACACAGATAACGTTGGTCTTGTCAGTCGACCCATCTGGCAACTTTTTGAAACTAAACTTTCCATTCAGAATCCTGTTTGCATCCATTTCGGCGTTTCGCGCTTGACATCCACACAAACCATTAGCCTACTCTTTACAGCTAGCGAGCAGGCAAGACCAAACACGTGCGTGGGGCGTGTCTATTGTTTTGTTTCCGGTTTACAATCGGATCCTGTAGTTTTTCTAACATTACTAGCAGTGGCCACAGCTTATAAAAAACTACAAGTTCACTCGGTCACAAAGAGCGTTAATCTCGCGATAAAAAAAATGACGCAGTTAAAATTGATTTTTGTGTTAACGCGTTAATAACGCGATATTTTTGACAGCACTAGTTCTATCTAATCTGGGGTGTCCACCTTGAAGCTGTGCTGATTGTATAGATCTGTGCTGCTGCGTTGAAGATGTGTGTGAAGCGTCCATGTTGTGCAATCTGTAGCTTCTTTGCAGCAACATCCATATTTGAATCAAATATGGTCTTTCAGGTGATTGTTGTTGCACCATGTGATCAGTCCTATCAGTCCTCTGCACCTCAGTAAAAAAAAGTGAAGACAGCGTTGTCTGTCAGCATGAATGGTCTGTCCCCTCAGTATGTGTGTGTACCTGTGTGTGTAGTTTTTGTGTTTCAGCCAGGGCTGTGCAGGCAGTTAAAGCTCCTCCTGATGTCTGAGGAACACCTTGAGGGATTTTCTTCAAATCTGGCATGTTCACTTAGACTTAAGGATGAACTGATTCAATTTTGGTGGTCAAAGGTCAAAGGTTAAGGTCACTGTGACCTCAACTGTCGAGTTGACCGCTTGACCAGGCATACAACTGCAAGGCGATAACTCTAGATAGACCATAAGTCTGCATGGTGTTTTTAGCTGGTTGCCTCCTCAAAGCAGAATTCTTCCCACTTCCACCAGTTAACCACTCAGTGTTTTACTGAGCATTGCATCAAGCTGCAGAAGTAAATGAAGCGCCAGCTGTCACACTTTGTCTACCACAGGAGCTGCAGTATTGGTGAGAGGTCAGTGACCAACAGTGGTGGAGCTAGAGGAGCTCGCTTTCTGTCTCTAGAGCCATTTGTGTTGCACTAACACACACACGCACACACTCTCTCTCCCACACACACACGCACACACTGAGGCTCACTCTCCCCTTGCTGTGTCTTATTCTGAAGCCATTAGCAGCAGCACTGGACTACAGCAGTCAGGTCCGAGATCCAGACTAATGGTTTATTTGTGTTTCTTTAAAAGATCCACAGTCCTGAGGGAAACCCCCCCTCTGCCACCCACCCACACACACACACTCACTCACAGTCATGTTTCCATCATTTTTGGGGACATAATATAGACTTAGCTCCATTTCCTGGAGACTTACCCTCACCATAATCATAACCATCACTTGCCTAACCCTAACCTTAATCCCAGTCTTCATTTGAAAATTGAATGATTTACATTATGGGGATTTGTATTATGTCCCCAGAAGGAAGGCAAGTCCCCACAATGTGACTGCATAAACAGATTTCTGTCCCCACAAATAGCAATACAGATTCACAAACACACACACACACACACACACACACACACACACACACACACACACACACACACGCACACACATGCCTGCTCACAGTTTTCTTATCCACATTTAGCTTTTATGGCTTTTCTGAAGCGTTGGAGTTGGCTTCACTGACCTTCTGACCACAGCAGACTGACAGCATTAATAATTAACCAGCTTGATGTTTTCTGCCAGGACTGTAAACACACATGCACATACACACACACACATACACACACAAGATCAACTTCAACAAACTGCTCTTGAATTCCCCAGAGTCATTTCAAGCCAGTTCTGATGCTATTGAGCGGAAAGCAAAAGAAATGAAGAAAGCAGAAAGCTCAGTTGCCTCCACTTTGTCACATGAATGAGTGGTTGAAGAGAAAGGCACACTGCAGCTCCCGCTCTCAGTGTGTTTGTAAGCCAGCTTTTCACTTACATCCCTGGATTTTCAGTCCCACGGGGCTGGCTCGGGCTAAAACACATGACCATGGTAACCTGCTCAGTCAGCCTGCATCAGTGAGGGTTGAATTCAGACGAGAGACAAAATAATCAATCAACTCTCAGAAATACATGACATATTATTTTGGCAGAATCCATTTTATTATTCATTCTTAAATAATTATCTCTTATTTCTGACAGTGGTTCACTACAGCTCATAAGGCCTGGCTCCACCAGCATTTCAGGCTACAACTTCACAACAAATGCAATTAATTCCAGTGGAACTCAAGTTCAATTTTGGTGAATTTGTCCAGCTAACTGTTGACCAATAGCAAACCATCTTGTCAGAGCTCTGAGAGAACAAAGCTGTGTTGCATCATTCACCTTAACAACACTGGTGGAACAACATCTAGCCACTGAGCCCTGATGTCCAAACCAACAACAAGTTGCATCTGTACAAACAGATTTTGTGGCCTGTGCATACCACTCATAATCAATCATACATATACAATGGAAACAAATAACGAGCCATGGAAACCCTGCGAGGTACAACAAGCAATATTAGGCAGGAATTAAATAACTACCACTTGAACAGCAGAATAAAACATCACCAAAGCAGACAGCGGAGAGATGTATAAAAAATATTGGTAACATTAACCCATCATAATCAACATCATCCTTAATTTTAGTGTGCTATTGTGTATTTTTGCACTGTTCTCCCTGACACCGGATCAGTGGACGTACATGTTCAACCTGTGTGTTTTCCATTGTCAGCTGAATACAGAGTGCGTCCTCTCTGGACTCTCTGGAGCTCTGCCCTCCTGCAGCCGCAGACACACCTGCAGCTGCAGTGAGACAGACAGCTGAACAAACACACCAGCAGCTTCTTCTCTGCTGCAGCCGCTGATTTGACTCCTTTCCTTGTTCCATTCTCATACAGTTTATCAGGACTTTTTCATCAGACTTTTGTTTTTTCTCTGTAAAGGATACAACTCGAACCCCTGCTCTTTACTGAATGAAATGATGTACAGTCCAGAGAACAAAAGGTCAAAAAGAAATAGAAAGTAGCTTGCACACATTAGGCTGTCAGTTACAGAAGGAAAAGCCCAGGAGTAATTAATAATGTTAGCAATGGCGCTGTTCCATCAAGTGTCCCACCAATGCACAATAATAATCACGCACTAATCATCATTCAACATAACACAAAGTCACTGAACAGCTTACATGTGACCATGATATTTCTAGTAATAGAAAAATATTTGTAACAATAATATAATTCAATGCAACAATCACCAGCTGTCTGACACAGTGTCTGCGTGCAGACAGAATTATTCGTATGAACTTGTCATCTGGCACCACAGTTATGTCAAAACGCTTGTCAGTGTCAGGTTATCTCAAGACATAATTGCAGTGTTTATGTTAAATTTGTTGTAGATATTTTGCTTCCTTAGATTATGAATTCTCATGTTTTGGATATCCATGCTGACCTTTTCTCAAGTGCAAAACATTCAAACTTTCACTTATAAAAAAGAATATCGCTATCTCGCCATTGAATTTACTGAGCACATTCATGCTTATTTTAAGCATAAATCTGATTTTGAATGAAATCGTATGATGAATCGAGCGCTGCCAAACTGTGTATAGTCTATACTCAGTTTTGTGCCTGAACACATCCTGTGTAGCAGGTGACCTGAACTCAGAAGTGTGCCTTAACACACCCTGTGAAGACAACAGAAGGCTGCAGCTGCTACTGCTGCTGCTGCTGCTGCTCTGCTAATGCTCTGCTTTGGCTATGCAGCCTGCATAGATATTGTACTGTCTTAAATACTATTTATAATGATATGGCTATTTAATAAATAGCCATATCATTATCATACACACCTGTAAACTGCACATGCACACACACACACACACACACACACACACACACACACACACACACACACACACACACACACACACACATCTATGCACACATGCATGTACACACACACAAGCATGTGCACACACAACAAATTCCAATAAAATGCAATGGTAGCACATTATTTTCATGTATTCAAATATTTTGCATCATGTATTCAGATCCTTGCAATTAACTATTTTTTTTAGTGGCACTTAGTGGTCTTTACTTTGAAAACATCAGCTGCATGTCAACTTGGATTTGAGACATAACAACACATTAGAACTCCATCTTGATGATATTTTCTGCCTAAGTTTATTTCTTAAAAATGGTAATCTAAAATCTTCTCATGAAGGTCATGGAGCTCAAGACAGCCCTTGGCTTCTTTTCCAAGAACATTTTCACTGCTTTTAAATTTAAGCTCCACAATGAGATCTTTGAAGTGCAAGTGATTACCAGAATGTGTGCAAATAAAATGGATAATTTCCAGCTCTGGTGTCAAGATGTTGTCAAAATTGTGTTTTATAGGCATCACATGTTCTGGTGAAGGCTGCAGTAAAAAACCCAGAGCTCTCTGCCAACTTCCTGGCAGCCTTAGGTCGCTTTCACCCCAGAGCTGTTTGGTCTGCTTTAAACAGACCAGAGTTCGTTTCCTCGGATAGTCCGCTTCATTTGGGCAGGTGTGAAAGCTCATCCGAACTCTGGTGCGGACCAAACAAGCGAGCTCTGGTCCGCTTGAAAACGTGGGTCTCGGTTCGCTTGCAAGTGAACCCTGGTTCAGTTCGTATGCAGTGTGAAAGCTCACCGGAGCAAACACAGGACCAAATGTACGTAGTGACGCTATACGCAGTGCATACGCAGTGCATCTAGGGTGACAAGTGACCGCTGACATTAGCAGTTGCTAGCTAGCCAAGCTCAATTGACTGAACAACAATAACCCATAAATTCACAATGTGGCATATTTAAACAAAATCCAATCACAACTACCAACAGTTACAGTCCTTAAACTCTGAGCTCATATGTTGTCACGTTATACCGTCAAAGTTAGAAAAATAACAGAATCAATCCCTGACAAGCTACGATAGCATTATAGGAACAGTTGCGTTCACTAACGTTGTAGCGTTCCCTAAAATAATGGGAGGGGGGAGGGAGGGATTTCCCCTCCTACTTTGTCCAATCGACGAGCGCCCCTTTCAACCACATGATGCTGCTCAGAAAGTTCGGTGCGCTTTAGAAATCACAGTGTGAAAGCAGAACCCAAACAACTGATAAATGCAACAATGCTGCGACTTTCAGCTCCCCAATCGAACCAAGTCCGCTTGGTCAGGTGTGAAAACGACCTTAGAGCCTTACCAGGCTGCTCACAGCACTGACCATAGGTTGTACCCCAGTAATTTAACATTTGATTACTTACAGTGTAATTATGTGATTCATGAGGTGTGTGGTTTTGTTCTTTAACTGAAGACTATGAGATTTACTCTCATCCCTTCAGGCAAAGACGTATACCTTAAACAAAAATCTAAATTAAATTATTTAGCGTAAATCTACACAGATGCTAAAGAATCTAATATCTTTTAGTGGTAAAAGTATTAACCCTCCCTGTGGCTTCTGGGTCATGGAACTGGCCTGTTCATGGAAGATGAACACATGAACGCTGAGGGCCAAGGAAGGCAGGAGGGCTAAGCCACTTTATTAATGTATGTATGACCTGCTTTCAAGGATTACTCAAGGCACCCACCTGCAACTGACCCGTTTAAGAGCCAATATTCCATCATCTGGACTTCATCAAGAGCTCACGCAGGGAACAAAGGACAGTGCAGAGCTAAATGTACATCAATTGATACATGTGTTTCATTAACTAGGCCTATGTAAAAGGAAAGTACAAGGCAGGGCTTGTCAAAGTCTGGAGCTCAGTCTGCATCTGGACCGAACAGCAGGTCAATCTGGACTCAAGTGAACGTCAACTGGCGGCTCGTGGCCCACTTCTGGACCCCAGAATTTTAATGATTTCAGAAAATGTCCACACTACTCACCAGTGGAAGAAGCCCAGTCCACTCTATTCCGTGGACCCACCATCAAACCATTCCCTGGAACTGACAGCAATGCACTGGCCAGACAACAGGGTGTAACTGACAGCTGACAGAGAATCATTAAGCTTGTCTGTTGGTCTGAGGTGTCACTTGATTTTTTAACTTCACTGGCCAATTTTATCACATCTCAAAAACAGTATTTTTCTTTGCTTCCTGGGATCCTGAAGAGGAGTTTTATTTTGTTGAGATTTTACAACCTTGATTCAAAAACAGCCAATAAAACAGAAATAAAACAGAATGTGATCATTTGCTAATCCCGTTTCACAAATACCAAATTGAAAGCAGTTCAAAGACAATATATTTAATGTTTTATCTTGTTAACTTCATTGATTTTTAAAATATATTTAACTACTGAGTATGTCTGATAGCTGGGAGGAGTGTAAATCTACTAATTCCTCTGCAAATGAAGTTATTTGCTATGACAATTTCATATCTTTTAAGGCAAAGTATGCTACAATAAACGTCAAGTTTTGTTTCACTCCCGTTAGAAACTAACCTGATTGTCTTTCTCCCCCTCCCTCTTTCCTCTCCTCTGTCTGTGTTGTGATCCAGTGGGTCGGACAGGGAGCAGCAGGGAGTGGAAGTCAAGGAGGATCCACCAACTCCCTGAAGACACCACCATCGCCATGACCACACACACACACACACGCACACGCAGACACACACAGACATACATTCCTTTTCTGTGGGTTTACCCTAACCCTAATCACAAACACTACTTACCTAACCTTAACCTGACCATAAGTCTCAACCCTAACATGTAATGATTTATGAACATTTTGGTCACCACAAAGTTGTCAGACTCCACACCATGAGTGGCCTCAGTGTTGGAATCCCACAAATATAGAAGAACAAGTGCACACACAAACACACACATGCAGAGCCTCAGGGTGGCAGAATGATGGATGATGGACTGCAGATAGTCCAAATGTTAGAATATACAGTATAAGGTGTGACTGCAGTTGTAACATCAGCTAAAAGCCATTACACAAACTGGTGTTTCATTAGATTGAACAAGGCTTTGGCGTGCTAAGGCGGCTGCAAAGCTAATCCACACTTTTTACTTCCTCTTGTGTTTTCACAACCAAAAAAACACTTAACTACATTCCAACTGATTTACTACAGTACTTTCATTTTTCATTTTGACTTGTCACTGACAGTATTAACAGTTTGAGATTATCGAACAGCTCAAGCTTTTTTTTAGCCTGCTGCAGTTTGTGGACCAAAATCATACATTTTTAGACCAATGTGTGAAGCTGTAACTTGTGATTTGTGTGAGTGATCAGCTATCATAGATAAAGTAAGAGTTAGAGACAGGCGAGGTTACAGAATTAGAAATGACAGACATTCCAACAAAGTTCCATCTCTTTACAACATTTCTTTGGCTGTTGTGTCAAACATTGAAACTGTTCATCCATAAAGTGTTGCCCAAACTCTGTGGCAGCCACAGCAGAATTGAACAAGGGAGCGTAAACCTTAGTTTCACTGCTATGGGCAAGTTTCTCAGAAACTTCTCATAAAGATGGAAACAAAAGAGGATTTGCTCCAAGAATGTGCAAAGCAGCAGACAGAGGAAACAAATTGTTTTATTAACTGCATGTTAAATTGTCATACTTAGTTAACAGGGTGTGGTCAAAAGAAAAGAAATGCAAGTGTGGGTGGTGGCATGTTTTTCTGGCAAAAGGGCAGCCTGCTGACCAGTCGTGTCACTGCTAATCTCTAAGTAAGTCTTCTGAGTTGATTCTGAGTTAAAGCATGACTGTGGTTTCTTACAAAAAAGTATGTTGTTGCTGCATTTTTAAGGGGGGGATTATGTGATGGAAATGTACTGTGATAGAACTATTCCTTTAGGCTGCAAAATAAAGTGCATTATAATCCCCATATGTCCACTAGTGGAACAGCATCACACTGTACCTGAGTGTGAACCGCAACACCACACCCTTATGTCCAAAACAACAACATGGATTCCTTTTCTACAGATGGACATTTGGTGGAACTTGGTGTAGCCTTATGACAGTTAACCATACATGAGGATAAAAAACTCCAGACCAGTAAACATAAATCACATGAGACAGTGGAACAGCAGCGTAAAGCATCACTGTGGCAGACAATACAGAGAGAGAGCAGCATAAACTCCACAGAGACTGAAGCCCACAAACACACACAGCTAGAATAATGTTAACCATAACTTTCAAGATGTCATCCTTAACTATAATGATTATGGCCAGTGAATACATGTAGAACAGGTATCTTCACCTCTGTGGACACCAAGCTCTCTGGAGCTCCTCTCTGCTTCAGCTGCTGATTTGGCTCTTTTCTTCAGTTCAGCTCTGACATCTTTTCTCAGGACTTTCCATGTAACTTTGGTTTTTACTCTTTGTTCTTACGTGCAAGAGTCAACTAAATTTGATACTTAGAACCTCAGATTCTTACACTGAAAGTCGACCTGGCACCAAGTTTGATGTGTTTTAGTTAGTTTGAGGTAATTTGATTAAACGCAGCTTAATTTTAGCATAATTATGGCTTTGTAATAATTACGATTTTGACATAGGACAGCACCAAAAGATGAGGTAATGGACTTGGTTGATTTTGAACTTAAAGCATTCTAAAGTTTTAACGGCAAACATGTAAGCAAACATTTGTCTATTTACACACCCAGCAGACACGGAGCAACATTTGCCTCAATTTGGAGTCATGTTTCTGGCCACCTGATGACTGAAAGACCAATACTCTCTCGCCTTTTAGCTCTGTTTTTAGTCTCCACCCGCTCTCGAGGGAAATGTTCGTTCTTAAGCTGCTGAGTGCTCTTGTGGTTCAGATATTCTTGATAAACTGTTTGCTTGTTTTTCTGCCCCATGTGACTCCTTAGCAACGTCAGCAGATTTTGGTTTTCCAGATCTCAGGAAATACTCTGAATCACAAGTAATATAAATGATGGACAAATCTAAGAAAATAAAACCAATTTAGAGAAAAGGAACAACAGGATTTTCACTTGATGACTGCAGGAGGCCCACAGGTGTGGAATCTTGAGAAAGCCTTGTTTTGTTGCTTGTGAACACCGTTCTTATCAAATCAGCGGGTAAGTACTTGTGCCTTGAGGGGCTGTAATTGTAAAAGGCTGCCATTTAGAAAGATGTCCAAGAAATAATGAAGATAATCGCTCAGAATCATGTTGTCAATATTAATTATTCTTTCCTTTGCCATGAAATGAGTGACTTGACTCCCATTCTGGAAACACACTTGCAGCAGCCCTGTCGTACTGTAATGGGACTTAATGTTTTTTTCCCTTGATTTAGACCACACCCTGTGGTTGTTTTAATAAGTCAGTGTTTGTTTTTTGCAGATTAATATCAGTATTGTTTATGTCTTTGTATTGGACACTGTCACAAATAACAATGACAATTTCCTGTATTTGTAGGTACAATGCATGCATCATTTTTCTGTGAGTCATTTTTAAATTTCTCCTCTGTTGTGAGATACTAATTAAACTGTAAACACAAGATGTATTATGAACCTAAGTCAGACTGTGTAAATTGTCTATTCAGATGTTATTAATAAATATTTCTATATATAGCATGGATTGATTTATGGGGTGTGTGAGAGACACAGAGAAAATGTTTCAGTGAGAGTCACAGAGATTGAATGAAACACACGCACACGCACGCACGCACGCACACACGCACGCACGCACGCACGCACACTTCCACCTCGCGCCTGTTTTTCCCACCTCACACCTGCGCTGTGAGCGTTCCCAAAAGGCCGCTGTGATTGAAAGACCTATGAAGAGCTTCTGACAACACACACACACTTTCTGTGGCAGACATACTCACCTACAATGAGGCCAGCGCAGAGATAGGACCTTTTTAGTGGGTGAGATGCCAAGAGGCAAAACTGTCCATGTGTCTGTGAGTCTGTATTAGGATGATGGTCCTAGGATTTTACCCAATCACTTGGGAGCTGCTCTCTGAATACTGAATCCTGTGACCCTGTTAGCAAAGGAACAAATGGAGACATTGTGTGACCACCCACCACATAAAAGTCTAATATTCACTCTACTTTAAGCTCTTCTTTGGTCTTTGGTCAACTCCTTAAGGCAAATACCTTTCACCTTAGCTTTTAAATGCCTCACTGTGGTCTTCTGTTTGGTGCTGGGCAGGTAGTGTATGCTTGTTTTCACCAGAGCTTTTTAACTTCAAACAGCTAACTGATGCAGCTGGGGAAAAAAGCATGATGACAATGGTGGTAGAAAAGTTGTGGGTCATGAAACCAAAATACTTGACTAAAAGACGCAAGAATGTTCTGCACAGCTCAGGGAAACCGGAGAGTCAGGTCATAACTCGCTGTGAATTTGTTACTACAAGTGACCCGTTTCACATTACACATAATCATTCGATGCATTTTTTATATAGCCATAGTGATTACATCTTTAAGCCTGACCTTTCTCTATCCAGACTTTAGAAAGCTCCCTCAACCCCTGGTTGTATGTAAATGTATTTGGGCAGTGGTGTTTCTTTTCCTCTGCCTGTGTCACTTCTGGACTGTGCATATGCAGATGTCTCATATCCAGACTCTCAGATCCAGTTTTACCAGCAGCTGCAGCACAATCTGCCAGCTACAATCATAACATCATCAAGATTCTCCAGGCGGCATTTACATTTTCTACAATGGTAACCTACTTTCCACAGTAAGTCAAGGTAAGATCATTAATTTCTTTGTTATGAGGATCTCTCTCAGCACCAGGCTGATTAATGCTGCCGCCTGCTGCTCTGCATGTGTGGCTCCTAGTGGTGTGATTTTTGTCAAACCTTTATCACGCTGCTCCCTATTTTGACCTCACTTTGTCCTACATGATTGCTGTGCAGACCCACGTGCTTCAGCATTAAAGCATCCACATGCTTCAAAGTGCCTGTCGGATGATTGAACAGTGTCTGAAACCCACTTCCCCGACACTTAAAGATAAAACATTGTGCTTTTCCGCTGTAACACTGCGAAGTTTAGCATGTCTGGCTAACTAGCTTACTACCTACAGTGGTAACTATACAGTACTCTCAAGGCCAAGAGTTAGCATACTGTTAACTAACTACACTAGATTGTAGGGTCTAGTTGTAAAAAAAAAAACATGTTCACAACTAGCACATGCACTGTATTGAATTTTTCTCCACAATGTGAGGGCCGTTCCTTAATATTACGCCTGTCAGAGATTACAGTAATGTTAGCAGCTCTGTCTTGCAAATTGATTTGGGGAACAATAAAAGCTAAACTTATGTGTTGCTATTTATATACCATAATACTGACACTGATTAGTTAGCTACTGTGCAATATAAGAGCAATGCTGCTCCTTTAAACTATGACAGGTCACTAGCATTAATTAGTTAGCTAGCTGCTAAAATCTACAAGCGACATGTCATTTAAGCTGACAAATAGGCTCTTTGTGCAAAGGCTCCTCCATATCACTGCACAGAGAGCTTGTGAGGTGCAGCAACAGAGTTTAGCGAATAGTCAGTAACACAAAGAGAAAACATGTTGTCTTGTCTCATTGTTGCATATCTGAAAAGGGAAAACCACTAATCAAAGAAAGTGGAGATTACTGCAATGTACACAGTTCTTGAGGCACACATACTGTACTGTAAACTGAGAGAAAATAAAGCCACAGAAAAACCATCTCAGCTATGACATATAAGTAAAAACTTTATATAATGTGTGACCTTACAGCTTTCTAAACACCTGACATATTCTGTGCAGTGTTGTGTAACATCACCACATACAAAGTATTTCTCACACAGAACAAGGAGTTCTGTTGATATCTGCAGCAGGGCAAAGAAAACGGGAACACGAATGAGTGTTTCGACTAATTTACCGAGTTTAATAAAACAGCATGCAGAGAAGTCTCTGTATGACCACAGTGTGCAGCAGATTCCAGAGGATAAGGTCAGAATCACAGCGCAGACGTACATGCAGCCTTTATGATACACAGTGAATTCATTTGTGTGACACACACTGAATCATGCAGTGCGTATGTGTTTGAAGAAGTTTTGTAGGTGTGAATTATGCTCACAGTCCCTAACACTGGGTTATGTTCAAAGAAGAAAAAAGGCTTTTGTCTTCACAGCCTTCAAGAGACGTGCTAAAAAGGCACTTTGCTGTTTGACCTGTAATAACCCTCTCGCTGTCTGTTAGTTTGCCCCTGTGGAATACCCATGCCACCTCGGTGAAGCAAAATGTGAAGAAAATGTTCAGAAAAAATATATTAAGCCATTCAACAAGATTTCCCTTGTTGTCTTGTGGTGGAAAGTCTGACAATGCAGAGAGGACAGGAACAAGGCTCTCTGTGTGAGAGATAGCGGAGCCAACAGACTGTGGAAGCAGCAGCAATGTGGAGTCTGAGTGATGTTTGGGATATTCTGTCTGAGGTTTCCTGTGTTACAAATACAGTGGGATGACACTTCAATTTCAGAGTGCACAAAGGCACCAGGGGAGCTGAAAAGTGCTTCCATGATGAGACTGCTATAGATAAAACCAGCTACAGAATGCTGACACAGTATTTATGCTGATCGTGACAACATTATCAGTCATTTAGATTCACAGTTCTGAGCCACAGATCACAGAGGAATCTGGGTCCCATTTAAAAAATAAGGGGCGATTGTGAAGACAAAGCACGTCTTGTAATTGTAATTCAACGTATCAACAGGCAGTAGAAATGATCCAACACTGAGGCACCTTGAAGCTGCATACAGTGCCTATTTGTCCACCTTATTTATCCCTCTTGAGCTCTGGAAGGCAATTTTCAGAAAGCTGTTGCAAAGCGCTTTTGGAGAGGTTTGTGTTGCTCTGTGGATATTTTGTGCAGTGCTTGTGATGGCTGCTGTGGGCACTCGGAGCAAGATGAGATTCCTCGAAATATCTAAAGCCCAAAAATGGTTAAGGTTTAGCAGCTTTGCCAGAGGCTTTATTGTGTTTTGTCAGGTGAAATTTTATTCATCAATAAGCTGCTGCCGACTTTACAGATGTTTTTCTTGTGCTGTAAATATGCCATTTCACCTCTGTGTTAAGGCACTGAGAGGCTGCTTCCACTGTTTTCCATGTAAGCATGGCAGCAGCCTCAGAGCTCGGTGGAAGCTGCCGTGGCAATCAGAGAGCCGCTCTGGTGAACTTTCATGGCTATTTTCCTCTGCCCTGTGTGTTGATGAGGGTTCAGTTTTTGTCAACTTGCTGCAGCGGCTCATCATGGCAAGCACAGAAAACACAGAGGAACACGATGGACGAACTGTACTGATGTCTGTGTTCTCTGAATTACAAACGTCCTCACTGTGGAGAGCTAAATAAATCAGTCAATAAATGACCATAATAAAAAACAAATAAATTAACAGATTTTTTATTTATCTTTTTTATTTTTTGCCAAAGAAGAATAAATAAATAGATCATGGTGAAACGAATAATAAAAAAATGTTATATTTTTCTGTATGTATTTAATCAGGAGACATGCTTCATTTATTTTTTATTGCATCATGCCCATAATTCACCAACACTGATCAAACATAAATTAAATGAGATCATGATGCAGCTGTTCTGCTCTCTGTGAATGTTGATTTTATGTTGTTTCATCTAACTTAAAGTTGGAATGAGTAATTCTAATCCAGTATACTTTTAGTCAAATTCAGCAATTCTGCTAGCTAAAAAACAACAAATAAATAAACAAACAAATGAATTAAAAAATCTGGTTTTTACACACAGTCCTGGCTCTGTAAATGGGAAACAAATTGGCTTGGACCAGACCACACACATGGCTCTGCGTCCATGAATCTGGAGGGTGTAGTTTCTGAACGAGCGCTGAAGTAAGGGATTTGTTTGGCTGTTCAAATATCTTTCTCCAGAATGACTCACTACCTTATTCAGTGTTTTGAGTTTTGACCAGGACTCTCACCTCTGTGGTTAAGTGTGGTTAAATGGAAGTTAAATACAATAAATGCAATTGCAATAAATGCAATAAATCAGCTCTCCAGTGGTCTTGCTGGCTCAGGAGACCTCTGCTCTGTAAACACCATAGACCTTTCCTCATTTAGCTGATATTTGAACATCCAAGAGGGACTAAATTTGTAACAAACTACAAATTTATCTCAGATTCTATTCTATCAATGTGTTGGAGTACTTGGATGCTCTCATACTGTCAGTTACACTTAGGCTTGTTGTTAATTCTACTTATGCAGACGTGTAGGTGTTCAGCTATGGCTTAATTTGAATACACTCCCACACACTGTTGCTTTGTGCTGTTTATCTCCCCATTCCCATTTTAACAGATCACTAAGGATACCACATTCAACCAGCGAGGGATTTATTTAATTAATTCAGTCAGTCATTCCCAGGAAGTAGCCAACTCAACACCATCAAACTTTAATTACTTAAGAGACTCTTTCACTCAAATCTTTGAATACAAAGTCTCTTGAACAACAAGTCTAAAACCAGTAGTTGCTGGTTTTCAGTCAGTTGGTGTTTTACCAGTGTGTGTGTGTGTGTGTGTGTGTGTGTGGAAAGTGTGTCACAGGCTATAGCTGGGTAAGTCAGAGTGTATTCATAGTAAATAGATAAGAATTAAAATGACGTAAAAGCACCAGTACAACCAGAAATTGGCTTTTTTTTGCCTGACACTGTTGAGAAGGGAGTGAATGAATGAATCAGTGAATGAATGAATAGATATTTGGATATTCTATTAAGGAGCTTCATTACCAGAGGACACGGGAAATGGTGCTCCATGTTCACCATCTTATCTAAATGGAAACACATTACCTCTAAGTGTGTGTGTGTGTGTGTGTGTGCGTGTGTGTGTGTCCATTCCACCAGTAAGAAGCATTTAGTTGAAAGAGCAGCAAATGAGATCACTTAGTCTGCAACCGCATCAGTGGGACTCCAACAAACACCAGCTATGATGCACACAAACATGTGCGTGTGCACAAACACACGCACACACAATGTAATGGCTCAGGCATGCTAATGGTACCACTGTAGAGCTCTATTCTCTTCTTCCTGTCACTGAGCAGTGAATTACTGACTTGTTTGTGATCTCAAATGTGTAAACATGAGCCGCATGCACTAAAAAACATGCAATAACACAAAAATGCATTGCCACGGAACATAAGCTGAATGCATGGAAACATGAGCATTCAAAAGACCATGTAAGCAATATTATCATTTATTCATTCATAATCATTTTTCACGATTCACCTAACATATATGCCACAAGGAGCGTTGAGAATAGATTGACACAAGATGAGATCATGAATATTTCACATATGCTGGTAAATCAGAGCACTACTCTCAACTTTGAGTCGCTTTCAGCTGTCCACAAGAACTGGCGAACTTAACTAGATAAAGCTGAACCCACAGGGACCAACTGACTGATGACAGAGAGCATGCTGGGAAGGAAGCCCTGAATAAAACAGGGACTCCTCTGTGGGAAGCAGCACCAGAGGTTCAAGGAGCTGCATATTTACATGTACGTGGCACATGGTCTTCTCGGGGGATCGTGGTTCTGATTTACATCTTATTTAATCAGCATCTTATCTTACCTTGTCAGTAATTGCTGGAAATTTACGCTAGATTTCAGCTAAAATGTTCTACCTCTATATGAGGGGACTGAAGAGCAAAACTGCCCAACAAGGCTTAAAACAAGCATTCCCAAAAATGTTTTGTTTTTGAAAAGGCTAACAAGGACTCACTCGCATGAAGATGGATGATATAGCAGTGGACCTTTATACAGATCTTTTGCCTGTTATTTTCACACATTTTCAGCTATTTTTCATGTAATAATGATTCAGATACTCAGAGAAGCTGCTGATACCCAATTCTGATCTGACACCAAAATCCAAATACTTCACTCCTAGAATGGCTTTATATCAGTGAGCCAGTTTATCCGCCACTTTGGTCCAGCTTTAAATATCTTAACAGCTATCTGATGCATCACTATGAAATTCTGTACAGACATTCATGGTCGCCAGAGGATGAACCCAATGATTTGACTTTTCCTCTAGTGCCACCAGCAGGTCTCATAAACTATTAAAGAGATTCATTCAGTTTGGTAGATGTTGCTTTCAGGATGAACTGTAACCACTTTGGAGTCACTTAAAGCAGCTACAGGGACTGTAATTTTGTGTTGAATTTGATGGCCCCTGTAGAAAAAAAGGTGGTAATGTTTCCCAGAATGAAGACATGCATTTCCCATGAGCACCACTGCCTCATGTTGTAAAGATCTTGATCTCATTTTCAATAATGAGTGTTAGCTAGCTTAGTTTTAGCCGCCAGAGTGAATTGATATATTGTCGTAAACCCACATCTTGCAATGGATTTCATAAGTTGTGAGGGAGTCGTGTATAACTACCAAAAGGAAAAATAAAATCGTCTAAAGAAAAATCTCCTCCTGCTTCCTCTTGACCGGCTCAGGTATGGGGGTGGAGGTAAGAAATAATTTTCACTCTAATTACTGTAACAAAGTCATTTTTTGTGTACTTGTATTTTGTGTTATTGTTGTTCTGTCTGCAGGAGCACATGTCCTGAGGGGACACACTCAACACTCAGCTGACTCTATGGAAATCATACATTTTGATAGTATATGTTTCTGAACATAAAGAATAATGCACAATAATGCACTAAAATCAAGGATGACATCATTTTGGATTAAGGTTAGCATGACTGTACCTATGCATAGTTTAAAAGAAAGATCTCATCTATTTTAATCAATTACCAATTTAACGCACCACCCAGCGAGGAAGTAAAACACATCATAGGTGTTGCGTAATGAACAGGTGCATGCTGGGTTTAGGTAAATGCTAAATGCTAAAATGCTCATGGTGGATCCTCCAGGGTGATATAAATCCTATCTCCATAGAGTGTGAGCTGGTGGACGAATGAAGATTAGCAACAACTGGACTGTGAATTGAACTATCATTGCTGATAGTGAGGGTGATTGTAGTGATAGTATGCCATGTCAGGGTGTAACTATAAAGAGGAGAGATAGAAGCGACAGTGCTGGAAATTCAAAGTCTGGTTTGGAGACGGGCCGCATGGGTGAAGTGAAGATTACAAAGACAAGTGAGAGGATCAAATGCAAAGAGTAACCAGCGTTACATTAGCATACTGATGTAATCACTCAGCTCAAAGCACCGCTGTGCTGAGCCACATCCTCACACAGCTGTGGGCAGCATGGCTGCAGACTCTTATGGCTCAATTCACCAGGCTTTATGTGACATCACATCTGCAAAGCCGTTTTGTTCCGTCCTGTGTACAGCTTCATACCCAGTGGGGAGCTTTTCAGAGGCAGAGTGTTTTGCCTGCAAAATTTTGTTGACTTGCTCATATTTTGTTGATTTTGTCATTTTTCCTCATTTTTTGTGCCATCATGAATAAATACCCAACATAATTAAATGGTTTAACAGGGTGTTTTATTTTGAAAATTGACTGGATTCTCTATGCCATTCCTATGTCTGACTTCCTGTCTGGTTCAGCCTGCTCTGTGCAGCTCGACGTGGCTTCAGTCAAAAATAGATGCGTATTTTAAGAGGAGCAGAACAGAAAGTTGCTTCTGGGACACGTCTGAAACACATTGCCACGCATCGGGTGGAATCACAAGCATTGTCTAGAATGGACGCAATCAACTCCGGCAGCTGTGACGCAGCTGGAGCTCGAGGCAGCTGTGCCTGGTGGAATCAAGCCTTTAGTCTTTTTATGAAAGGTAACACGAGGCCATGGATTAGTACTAGAAAATGCAGAGGTTGTCCACCTTGACTTAATAAATACAACCAATAGCAGAGACACTGAATTTTATAATGGCGTTGACAAAGAAACTGTGTTTAATGTAGACCAGGCAGGCCATGGCTGATGCTAAATCTATTCAACAAAGGCAGTATCTGCATTGATACTGATGTGGCATGTCGGATTGGTGCATCTCTTGTTGAATCCATTTTTTGTCTGTTAATTCCATTGTTTGGTTTGCCAGCAGCAAAAGATGAGCAATTCAGTTCATGTGAAAAATGTAAACTTATTAAAAGTGCAGAAAGTAATATTTTTTGTCTCTTTGCACAAAATAGTCATAAATGTTGAGTGGGCGCACACAAGAGTGTTGAATCATCTGCATCAGCTTGCATAACCTCAAATGTTTACATTCTATTTTTAGTTTGTGTTCTATTTTCTACTTTGCTGTATCATCTTACTATTGATGCTACAATATCCAAGTTTCTGTTTCAGGGCCAGCGTCTTCTTCTCCTCACAGGGAAAAAGGGGAAACACAATGAGCAGGCACACTGACGCAGGACACAATTAAAGCTGAGGACGGACAATGTGAAGTGTTGTTCCACTGCTGCGGCACAGTCCTCCATCTGTCTATTCAGTTATTCATCCATTACCTCTTGCCAGTACTTTTGCACTACGAGCACTGTGCTCATAGCGAAAAGGTGGCAGGAGAGGGTCAACGAGATAAGAGCCTCACGCAGAAGAGGCAGCACAAGACAAAGTGTTGGCATTATTGTGAAAACTGACTTTTGATGTTGTACTGAGAATAGACACTCTCAACAGTGTCAGGAGTCACTAATAAAATATAAATGTGTGATGTAATTACATGAATGACATTTTAATCTGTTACAGTTACTGAGAGAAAGCATGGAATTAAATTACAGTTACTAATAACGCTGGTGATTACAAAGGGGTGACATCCAAATATATTGTTTTCAGTAAAAAGCTAACATGTAAAATGTAACATTCATTGTTGGGCTTTGTATAGTTTCACTGTGCAGGAATGTCTTCTTATGTCCTGTGTGGACAATGTGGGCCTACAAAGTTGTTGGGACAAATCTGAGTGCAACACCATCCAGGGTAGGATGGCTTAAAAAGAGCTGTCTCTACATCGAGGCAGGCTTGTTGGACAAGCTAACAAGTTGACAGGTTGAATTTCCAGCCTTTTAGCGCCGGAAATTCAACAATATTTTCCGTATGAAATCTGTAACAAAATGCTGTCAACATCAAAAAGCTCCGTGTCAAACCTGAGGAAACATCTGCAGGTAAGTTAACATAACTGCATGAGTCACAAAATAAAATACCTCCACCCCCACCATGTTATTTAGCGTATTTAAGACATTCAATAATTTAGCTCTATTTTGCTCAGTGAGTACTGTTTTGAATTTACTCTGACTGGTATTAATGTACATTTGTAGTTTATTATCAAATGTAATAGTTACATTAATTTAAAATCGTTGCACTACCTATTTCATCTTTAAGGGTACCGAGTAATCTGTAACCTCTTGCAGTTCAAAAGTAGCCTGCCCTACACTGATCCACAATAAATGGATCTAACAAATCAGCTCACCTGTTCAGCCGGCACTTTTCACAGTGTAACCACGCCCACCTGTTCAATCACCTGAAGCACACCTGCGACTCATCACCAGTCAGTTCAATGCTTAAGCAGCTCCCTCCCACCCACTCAGTGCCAGATTGTTCTTTGTCTTCATGCCACACTCTGACACAAACAATACAGATGATTACCATCAAATCATTATCAGAGTCTGACCAACATTTACCAATTCAGCTACTTAATTAAACTAAAGATGTTTAACTTAAACACACAATTTACAAACTATGCAATATGATGTTGCTAAATTACCTCAAAAAGAATTCAATTGTTTTGTTTTTCTGTAAATTTTTGTTACTTATACGACAATACTGACATATTCATGATAAGCTAATATTGGTCAGCTAATGAAATTATTCATCTGGATAACAATATGATGATTATTATTGATAACTGTGGTTATACATCTGCACCAAATAAAAAAGCAGTCTTTATTTATTGAAGACGCTTACATGATACACAATATATAATGTAAACTGTAGGCAAGTAAGGACAGGGTAAACACCATGGGAGCCTGGTTGTGTTTTAAAATGGGGGGATAAATGTGGAAAGATATGATCAGAGGGTTAAAGTAAACCTAATGCTGCATTTGAAAATATTAAGAGCCATGTTACACTTAAAACAGCCTCTCTGATTCTGTGTTGATGAAAAAATGTGTTGATGTCTGCTGCTTAAATATAATCACCTGATTGAGTAGACTGTATTGTGATAAGTTCATTGTTAAAAAGACAAAAAGTTGGGAAGCAAAACTGTAACTTTATTCCCTCTAAGTGAATGATGGGTATGGATTTGCTGTGCTTGCTCCAATGCTCCATGGTAAACATATTCAGTCACATTTCCACACCTGCATGAAAGAGGTCTTTTTTCACAACTGACATTTTGACTTGTCATAGCAGGAAAAGTACCCAGTATTACTTAAAACATCAATGGAAAATTTTGTCATTTGCTTATTTCCTGAATCTGTACAGCTTTGGTGGTGAGTGGAAATTTACCATTTAGGTGAGCAGCAAAAGATACAGGTTGAAAATACATTCCCTTCAGTGTCTTTAAGAATTTGTTGAAGGGGTACGACATGTATACAACCACTGGCTGTAGTACTTGGATGCTGTCCTCCTGTCTTCCCAACTCCTGTCTCTTGCCCCCTCCCTGTAACACACTCATGCATAGGCATACTGATAATGCACACAGTGCTGATAATGTTGATACTGCACATGTGCAGATTTTTCTATCTTGCTGCACCCTTTACCTCTCTGGTGGGGTGCCGACCCCATGGGTAGTTTTCCTTAATACTGGCCCTTGTATTCCCTAGGAAACTCATGGAAATGCAGTTTAGTATGCACAAGCGGTGTTGTATTGGCCCCAGGATCACAGGAATATGAGGGAATTATGGTAATAAGAAGACAGAGAGCCATGCTCAGAGGAAGTACACATACACTGGAGGAAAAAGACGAGTGAGGGAGAGCAGGATAGTGAATCTTCCCTCTAACACGACACGTTACATAATACTCAACTCATTATGAGCCTTCTAAAAATGGAGGATTGGGATAGTTTATACCAGCTCGGCAGAAACAGATACTGGATAACAGATATGAGCCTTCAAAGAGGATGATTCATGTTCTTGGTGGTCCCTTGAGCCCTAGGTTTTTTTTTTCTCACTTGGTGCTTTTCAGCCCCCCCAAACAAACTCAGAGCAATCATCACCTTTTCACCCTCTGAAACAAGAAGGTCTAAGTGAGGTTTGCTTCAAGTCCGCCCAGTGGTTTGCTTAACCTGTACATTGTGAACACAAAGCTTGCCAGGTTCGCTCGGTCTTTTGCCATTTGATTTTAGCTCTCTTGACTTGCTGTAGACAGATCACAAACTATGCAGGGACACTGTAACAAACAAATAGACAGAGCCAGGACCATTGTTGGCGCTAGCTAGACGAATGGATGAGGAGTAGTTTGGTCTGAGGAAGGAACTACTGCACTTCTCCAGAAGAGGCCATGCCCCCCCTCCCTCCTTCTGAAGGCAGAGCAGGACACCTTGTTATGATCCTACAGACCTGTTCTAGTCCAAGTCTTTTCCTGTTCCCCAGTGTTACTGTTGCCTGTCTGTTCTCCTCTGTCTGTCTAGCTGGCTGTTCACCTACACCCAGCCAGCTCCGCCCCCTCAGGTGCACACCTGACACACGTGATCCTGATTAAGGCACAGTGTAAAAGGGGAGAGCTCTCTCCTACCTGTGCCGGATTGTCCTGAATCCTTGGCGATGTCTTAGTTCGTGTGTTGTGAGTACTACGCTTCGTTATCTCCTCTCCCTCTGGAGTTGCTAATGTTAACTGATTTTTGGACTGCCACTCATAGTGTGCTTTTTGTGTTTCAGTGTCTTCTGCCATGTCAGTGCGTGCCTTGCCTCAAACCCGCTTCATCGGAGCTTCCTTTGCTCTCCCCACTCCTTTGCATCCACTCCTTATGAGTGTGTTTTCTGTTTTACCTTTTGGTATATAAAAATTGTTTTATTTTTATATCTCTGTCCCTGGTCTGCATCTTTGGGTCCTAACAAATTTCCCCTCCCTGCACTACTCACCAATTACCCACTACAGTGGACACCTCCTCAATAAACCCAATGCAAAACAAGACACATAAACATGAACTTAAACCCAGTGTCAAGATTCTGTATGCAGCATAAAGGACGATGTCTACGGTAAATAAATATAATTTCTAATATTTATAGAACCGAAAGACTTTTTAAGGACATCCTGTTTTCCCACTTGTATGTTCTTAATGTTCTTAATAGTTGTGAATACTTCAGTAAATGAAATAAACAATATATTCAACAATTGCTTTATTTTCAATCATTCATTCAATATTCATTTTAATCCTTTAAGTCCAGAAAAGAGTCTTTCTGTTCACTTTCTGCTGTCCTGTTTTCTCTCTCCTCTGTGACATCATATCTTCCCTTATGAGCTGAAGAAGTTCATTGTTTTTCTCTAACTGCCACTGGCTGGCTTTCGTCCTCCTCCTGGTCATCCACTGCTGTACGTGGCCCTTGTGTGTCCTCAGGGGTGGAGGCAATTAGGACATTTTCTCCAGATTTGTCCGAGTCATGGAGAGAAAACAAGAGAAAAGGGAAACACACAGGCCAGACACAAAATCCCCCAGAAATTAATTTAGTTGGATGTTCTAGTGTGGGTTTAAAAAGAAAAAGAAAAAAGGTGACAGTCACAGCCTGCATCCCTCAGACTGCACTATAAAAACACAACCGAGAAAAAGGGTATCGCTCCATCTACTGGTTTATTATTGTGTTTGTGTAGGATGAGGGCTAATTTAACTGAAAAGTACAAGATGGTCAAATGGAGATATTACAAATTGGCTATTATTATCTTATTTCCATTTATGCTTAATAAACTCAGCAATATGCTCCTTGCTTCCTTGAACAAAACAAAATATCAGAGTACATTTTTCTTCACGCCACCAAACAAAAGCAACAATTACAAAGTTCAGGTTCGGCATGTAATCAATCACTATTTGTCGTGGATTTTGAAAGTGATATTTAATTCTCTGAAAACCAAGCAGGGTTCTGAAATTGTTCAGCTTAGTTCATTTATGTACATAATATTAAGTATAAATTATGTATAAAATCATTACATTCAGTCAGATGTAAGCCAACCTTTGGACCTCCTAAGTTTAAAAGTGAAGGCTTCAAAGGCTTTTCTTTCAAAGGCTGTCAGTGATTATTTCAATTCGACGTTTGAAAGCCCCTTGATTTTTTAACCAGTGGTCAGAAGATCCAACCATTGCATCCTCCAAAATCAGGAAAAGAAGGCCACATTTAAAGGAGCCTTCAAAATGGGACAGCCTTGTTGCGGCACTGTGACACCGTTGGTCTGTAAATGCAGCCTTTGAAGGGCGTGGCCCCTGAATTGAGAAACTGCTCGTGTGTGCAGCGCTAGAACAATAAGGTTGACAGGCGTAGCAACAGTAACTAAGGAGGGCAGGGCTTTGCGCAGGGTCATGTTGAATGTGTGCTTTTTTAGTGCATGTGTGCTGCCCTACATTTCTCACAAATTGACCATTACAGGCACATCATGGGCCCTTATGAACCCATGAGCCTGTATTAGTGATTCACTCATATTCTGATGAGCCATACAATGTGCAGCTGTAAATGTTGGTACTGTAAGTTGTTAATATGACACATATAACAATGTATAAAATGACAGTTTTCATTAAAAGAATAGTTTATCATTTTGGGTAATACACTTCTATAAGAATATCAGCATCACTGTCATGTCTGGGTGGTGAAAATATGATTACAGCCAACAGCTGATTAGCTTAGCTTAGCATAAAGACAACGGCTTCCTTGGCTCCCACCAGGCACCTCTAAAGCTAGAGAGGTAGGTCAGAGCCAGGCTACCAGTTTCCCTCTGTTTCCAGTCTTTTTTCCCAGCTTCATATTCATGGGACAGATATCAGTTTGTTTTTATTTCTGTTTAATGCAGCCTCGCAACGTTTTGGGTATCACAGTTGTATTTTACTCGAGTATTTCCATTTTATGTAACTTTATACTTCTACTCCAGGATCTAAAAGCTTCCTCCACCACTGCTTCTTGTTGTTGGGAAACGATGATAACTGGTCATTTACAAAATGCTGTGAGTTTGGCTTGAGCACAGAATTTTGCAGCTATCGACTCGTGGTGTTACCCTTTGTTAATGTCTTCTTGTCATTATTGTTCACTCATTTCCCCAAGACTGCTCACAGGCTTCAGCTCCACACGTTATTGACTTTGGACCAACTGCATTAGTAAAGTCAGCATGTTGGATGCTGTAAAATACTTGTGCATGAGTGTCGTTAACACTTCGCGGGGGTTCATGCTCCTTAGTTGTAACCTGATATGTTCAGTTCCCCATTCACAAAAAGGTGAACACATTCAATGAACACATATTCAGAGTGATATGTGGGGCCGTATGTACAAGAACAATGTACAGTAAGTGCATTGTGTGACTCAAGTTGCTAAACCACCTGAAATAAATTTACTTTGCCAGGTTCTAGTTGAGACTTTAAGTGTCACTTGATGTTCTAAAAATTTCAGCTATTTCTCTCCCTTAGCAAGAATAAATCTCCACTGGCGCAAACAATGTACACTGTGAGCACTTAAAGCGCAGATGTTCCCAGTGTCCTTACTTTATTCACTTCAGAGTACACTTTTTGACATCCCATACATGCACACTCCACCATCAGCTGTGAAATATTCAAATCCAACAAGTCATATTTCATGAGCACCCTAAAAACACTCTAAATGTTTAATGCAACATTTTATACACATTTACTTAGAATTTTAACATTTTTTGTATTTGCGGGAAAATTCTGCTGGTTTGAGCAACATAGAGTAAGTGTGTAGGGTAAAAGATGTTAAATTAATGAACATCTGTACTGACTTTTTTTCCCCTCCACTGCTTCATGAAGCACATCCTCAGGAAAAGAAAATATTTCAGTCTCAGAGGTTTTCAAGGAAACAGACTGCAGCCATTCTCATGGGAACTTTCACAAAGTGCTTTTGTCTGATACTGACTGTGAGGATTCTCAGTCATCCAGGTCATTGTTATCCAAGGAGGGTTCAATCAAGGACAGCTGGACTTGGGTTGTGGTATCTGTCTGAAACTCTGTTTCAATCTCAAAGCATATCTGCAGTAGTTGTTGCTCTCATTGTATGAGCTGAAACACCATGCCCACAACACAACTGCTGCAAAACATCATTCAATATTGATCATTAGATAAAAATGTATTGTACTTCATCTCACATTCATTATTCATGTGCATCCTTTGCTCATAATATGTGGGCTGACTTCATAACAGTTAATGTCAAATTGTATTGCACAGCTAACTTAAACAGACAAAATTTTACAACGCTGGCGAAGGTGCAACAGAGACTCTCCAGGTTCAACAGGTTCGTTAGATCTTAGCTAAGTGCACAAAATAGGAAGAAGGACTTTTTGTCAACTTACAACTTACTTACTTACTTACTTAACAGTGAGGTGTCTGATTTAATACATTACGATGTATTAAATCAGTTAAATCTGTTAGGAACAGCAGGTAGTGCGTGTGCCTCACAGCAAGAAGGTCACCGGTTCGATCCCGGGGCCTTTCTGTGCGAAGTTTGCATGTTCTTCCCGTGCATGCGTGGGTTCTCTCTGGGCACTCTGGCTTCCTCCCACAGACCAAAAACATGCTCATTAGGTTAATTGGTGACTCTAAATTGTCCCTAGGTGTGAATGTGAGAGTGAATGGTTGTATGTATTTTGCCCTGCAGTCAGCTGGCGACCGACTGGGTGTACCCCGCCTCTCGCCCGTTGACAGCTGGGATAGGCTCCAGCCCCCCCCAACCCTGAAAGGGAAGATGAATGAATGAATGAATTGAAACACACAGTGTGATCACTTGAAAAACATGTTTAGTCTACTCTGAGCATTGGAGGGCAAAGGTCATATAGTAAAACCATATATGGTGATGTATATGTAGGGGTCCCTTAGACAAGGGCCCCGGACCAGTCACATCCATCAACTTGTATAAGTTAAGACAATACCGTATATGTGCAATAACATCTGTGACTGGTCGAAGTGTGTAGCAGATGTCATCTCTATATCTGGGGATCAAGGAAAGAAGGGGAGAGATCCGACCGATTCGACCCAGGCTCTCCATCAGACTACCGGCGTCTGATCTGATGCTAGGCTTGCTAATAAAAGTTCTCTTTAACCTAAGCTTCTATCAGCAGAGTTCTTTCTACACCATCATCACACCATCGCTTGTTTCGACAAAGACCTGAAAATAAACTTCACCAGTTATGGCAAATACAACTCCATCTGTGAAAACTATGAAATAACGACAGGAGCTTTGTCTAGTCTGAGGAAATAGCCCTGATGATGTCATGGTGATGTCATCAGGGTGATCACAGTGTGGACTTGCAGACATCAAATGTGTCAGAGAAAGCTTGTGTTACCAACCAGGGTAGTGGCATGATTTGTTCATGGTCTATGTGATATCTGTTTTGATTTTTCACAAACTCTGTGTTTTTCATTTCATTTTTTCTGAATTCTGTGTTTTACAATTCAAGCACATTTTGTCATCAAGAAAATGTCCAAAATTTTATGAATATCAATGAAGTTGATATGACAGAGACTGTTTCTAATCAAGCAATCTTCAGCAGGCCAGCCTCTACATGCAGCTCGAACACATCAGGTAAGTGGGTCTGATGGAGGCTACTGTCATGTTCAGGCAGCGCAGGCAAACTTTTCCCAACAGAAAATCTGACTCCATGCATACAGCCCAGCCACAAAGAGGCCAACAACAAACCCACATCTTGAATCTGAGGGTGCTATTGCTAACATGCTGCCTCTTGCTCCCTCAGATGAATTCTTCAACATGACTCTGTGTTCTGTGTGTGTGTGTGTGTGTGTGTGTGAGAGAGAGAGAGAGAGAGTGTGTGTCATGTGCTACTCATGTTGTGGGGACATAAATCTGTACGTAAATCATTAAATTTAAGGGTGAAGACTTGGGTAAGGTTAGGGTCAGTCTCCAAAAATGATGGAAACACAACTCTGTGTGTGTGTGTGTGTGTGTGTGTGTGACACCAGAAAACAGAAGCATAGGTTTTTTTCTGTTCATTTAGCTTAGGCTCTGTGAAAAAAACACTTGGAATAGTTGTGAAAACCTTGATTTTTAGAAATTGCATCTGGTAATTTCTGCAATATTTTTAGGGTTGCTTCAGTTTTTATGATCAAAGTCCACAATTCTGACTGTGTTTTTGACATTGAGGAAGTCAGAGGGACAGACTATGCAAAGGGCTCACGATCAGGACAGATCAGTCTCTGCTGTTGTGATTTTGACAATTCTTTTTTAATGTCGCCTGCAAATCTTTCACCTTTACTGAAGTGCAAATTGTTTGACTGCCTCCCTAAAAATAAGTCTTTATGCATGATGAATCATGCTGTAATGTTGTTTTATCCATCCTGTTGTTTGTTAATGTTTATGTAAGGAAACTGGTGTGATAAAAGAACAAAATGTGAGTCAAATCACACTGATCAGGATGAAGAACAGTAATAAGGGAGGGATGCCAAGAAGGAACTATTGTTTTACATCAGCTTGATTATCAAACTGCTCAGACATGATGTTTGAGTTTGAAGCAGTTCTGTCTATGCTGCTCCCACCATCACATTGACCGTGAGTTACTCATGGTTTATATGATTTTACATTCTTCTAGCTACATCTAGTGGCTTGACATTGTAAGTACACTACCAGAGCTGAGGAAGCTGTTGGAGCCACAGACTCGAATGACCATGCAATCAATAATGGTTGTACCCTTTTCAAAAAAAGGAATATATAAATACCACTGGACAGTTGTTGACACAATTATCTACATTTCTGTGGCTTCACAGAGCCCAGTGCTGCATCTGTTAAAACAATAATAATGGCAAAATCAACAAATGTTTTTTCCCTCAAATTTGCTTCCTTCTCTGCTCAACCTCATCAACACCTAACGTGTTGAAGAGCATTTAACAGTAACCCTTCCTTTTGCCATAAACTAAGCCTGCACATTGTGAGATGGTGAAAAAATATGGAAAAGATAATAGATAAATAAATAAGAATAAGGAAACATTTCATTTTATGTTATATGGGCAATGCACATACTAGTATAAATACGTCCATTTTGTTGTTTTCCAAACCAAATGGACTGCAGACTCGGACCCTGACACTACTTCAGATCAAAATCGTATTTATAAGCAATTCCCCCCAAAAAATGCCATGAAATACGATAAATATTAGATATGTCGCTAGAGAGCGCCCAAACAGAACATTAGACGTGATCAAAATGAGTCCAGTGACATCGTTATTTTCACATTTACATCTTTTATTGTAAAGGTGGTTTCTTAGAAAATAGACAAGTGATACAGAGGCAAAGAAATAAAAGACAGACGCCTGAAAACAGAAAAGAGTGAAGACAAGAAAGTCAAGATAACATCTACAGAAAATAAAACTTTGGTGTTGGCATTCTTATTAAAACAGAAAAAACTGCAACATAATCTAAAGTTATACTGAAAAAGATTTTACAGATCACTTTCATCATGGCAATACAGAGAAAAGCGCAATAAAAACAATACACAGAAATGAATTGTGTTGTAACCAAGGCCCCAGTAACAGTCTATTGTATGTTGAGCTGTCCTACAGTTTTTAATCCTGCAGAAACCTCTGCAATGTTTTCCATACAACCTCTTTTGCAGCCAGAACTCTGCACCAGTGCAGCACAGCATACGTGTAAGATGTGACACTTCTGAGGCTCTGTCTGTTTGTGTTTTCAGGAACCGGCAGAGGCAGACACAGTCAGTTAGCTATCTGTTTTAAGATAACATCTACGGCAGAGAAAGCAAAATGTCCAACCAAACATAATCATCTTTTTCACATGCTAAAATAAGGTCTGACAGAGTGAGAGCTATCGCAGGTTTAATGCTACATCAGCTGAAACGACAGATGAACAGCAGTACAGTATATAAAGACTAATTTTAACAGTATAAAACACCTCCATTTAAATGTATCTGTTTATTAGGGAAAGTGGTTTTAGTACTTACATAGTCCTGTCGTTTAAAAGTGTTGGTTAGATAGTAGATATACAGTACATCCATAAGTCTTTAGAGACCTCCTGTATGAGCATCTATGTCAGCAAAAACCTACATCTTCAGTTTAGTCTGTTTATGTTTTTTCTAAATAAGTGACAGTAACTAAATACTCGAAGCTGGGGTTGACAGTTTGTCTGTGAGTCTAACATTATTAGTTCCTGGGAATATAATGCTCTTTTCCAGGGATTTTCATCCAGATTTTCCGATGTTATTCCTTAGTTTAAGTGGTAGTAGAACAAGTGCTCTTAGAAGTAATCTCTTTGAGGTGGAAAAAATGCACCGTGGAGATCTTCTCCCAGAATCTCCTAAGTGTTATCATTATCATCTTCACAGTTTTTCCTGTTTGATATTGTGCCTTGCTGTGTGCTATTTGTAGTTGTGTGTTCCCATTTAGCAGACTATACCGTTTTAGCTATAATCATCCATTTCTTTCACGTTCATGGGCTTTGAAATGAAAACAATGGACTTTTGTTTGTCCTTGAGACAGTGCTTCTCCCCAGACTCGGTGCCTTTTTAAGTGCATACTTATGTTGCCTGCTGTAAAGGCTAAAGTCACGGAACAAAGGTCTCTTGTGGCCCAACAAACACTACAGATGACGGGAAAGACTGTGACATGATTGGCTATAGTCTTGCCCTACATGATGTACATGTCTCTGGCTATTTTAGGTATATGGTAAATCCCACTGTGCAGAGGTGGGTATATGGTGGGTATTACTCTGCTTCGTTCACACTTATTCTACAAATATTTAGCCACACAGCAGCGGGCTGCCATTTTAACATGAATAAGTATCAGAAGAAACTGCTAAAACTAATAAATTGATTGAGTTATATCGTGGTGATCATTTTATATTATGGTAAAAATGCCATTTCAAGGGCAGACTTTAGCTACAACACTCGCATGGCATCATTAATGGTGTTTGGAGAAGGTATCTTTGTGTCAGTACATGCCAAAAATCCCAGGCTCCTGTGGAGTTTTTTTTCCTCAGCAGAGTTTGACGAGAATACCGAGAAATACCGGGACCCTGGCCCCAACCTATTTCATACCCCAGGGACCAAAACTACTGAAAGCCACAGTTTCAGTGTTTCAACAGCAAAGCTACTGTAGTTGTTTATTTTTCTAAAATTCCTGAAAAGCTGTTTTTTTTTTTTGTTTTGTTTTTTTTTTTTTTGTCACATAAACTCTAAAAAGTACACTCTAACACTTCCATTGTGGTCTAAAGTAAAAGTCAGCCCTGGTAACTAAACGCCTACAATGGCTTCACTAAACAGCATATTATCATTTTCTCCTTTTCCCTCTTCTCTTCTCTTTCCCTCCATGTACCTTTAACTCATCTCTTTTTTTCAAAGTGTCAAACTAACCCCTCATCTCACCCTCACCTCACTTTCCTGTACTCATAAAGGTTCTCCCCATTATCATCTTTATCAAATCAACCCATATTTTCACAACTCATATATTTAACCTGCTCCTCCCATCTCCTCCTCTGTAGCTCAGTAGTGCCCCCTAGCAGGGATGAACGTTGCAGGCACGGATCTCCTTCCGGTCCTTACAGCTGGCCATCAGAGTGCCTTTAGCTCTTTTCTTCACCATCATGAAACGTTCCTGGATCCCCCCTCCGCATGGTTTGGTACAGTCTGTCCAGCTGGTCCACGGCTGCATCCTGCAACCTGTTGGAACAAATCGTTGATAGCAGCATCTCAACTCTGATCTCAGGTGTCAGCCTTAATAATAGTAACAACAGATTATTCCCACCAACCTGGCTGCTCCTCCACCGCTGCATCTCTTCCCTGTTTGCCCCTTCTCCTTCTCTTTCCTCCTCCTCCTCCACCACCTCCACCTCCTCTCTCCTCCTTCGTTTTCGTCCGGCACTTCCTGATCTTGCATTTCTTCCTCTGGATGGTCTCGGGACAAGCACTGCCCCCGAACTGTGGTTCCAGTTTGATCATACGGGTCCGAATGGTGTGTCCTCTACCGCAGGACTTGTTGCACTCCGACCACTCAGACCACTCAGAGACCATGCAGTCGACGGCTGGAAGGAAGAACATGAGGAGGAGAACCAGTAAAGGAGAGGCAGACAAGTAAAGTAAGAAAGAAACAAATACAGAGCTGCAGATGGAGGATGCAGACAATACAGTCTCTGTTCTACAGTGAAGTTCACTCTTCTATCACAACAATCTGAAGACCACAGCTTTAGTCAAAACATGTTGAGTGCTGGTCCAGAAATATTTTCAATTCCTTGGTCAGATCCTTTGTATCAAGCTGCTGTAGCATGAACAGAGTTGAACTGTTTACTTCACGATGGTGACGAAAGATAAAATGCTTGCTGCCGTGATGACTTTCCAGAAAAAGTCCTGTCTGCCTGAGTATTATAACTGCTGTGCAGGGTTTTGGCACCTGAGGAGGCTTCAAACTCATGACCCTGGTATTTAATCTGGACTTACTGGAGTGTATCTTGTTTGAACCTTAAACAACAGGCTCTCGCTCACACAGCCCTCTGCACTTTTTTTAATGCAGGGGTACTTTCAATCTGGATCCCTGTGAATTCATTATTCGTAATTCTCTGGCCTGCTCAATAACATGTGTTAACCATTTTCAACCCTCTGCTACCTCTGACTCTACAAGTTGACACTTCCACGACAAATAGCTCTACTTATTACCAAGGTCATACTGAATAATTACTGAATGCAGTGTGAATATGGAGAAGCCATCCAGGTCATTGGCTATTGAGATGAGAAAGACAGAGGGCCAAATGATATATGGGTGAAGTGTGGCTTGGCCACTGTTGACAGTCAGATTAACACAGGTGCTTTCTGTGGGTGAAAGAAAGTTACGAGAGAGTTTTTACACATTTAAGTAATTTTGGCCATTGCACCTGTTTGTAATAACAGAGTCCATTAGAATAGATTAGATTAATGCATTAATAAATATGAAACAAACCTTAAAATTAACAACTGCAAAAAGAATACAAACATGTATATACACATATATACAAAACTAGTGTCATTTTATCATAATGAATATACTGTCCAGTGCAGCACAGTCTTTCAAAGTTGAACCAGGAATTACATCTACAAAAACAAAAAAATAATTACAGTTGGAAATTTAATCAGTAATTTCCCTTTTATTAAGCAGTTTAGACAATACGGTAAAATATGTAAGAAATCAACAGTAAATCATTACGCAGGAGGCCGGTATTGGTTGTCATAGTCCACTTTCATTTAGGACTCATTTCAGCCCCCCGACCACTCACTGACCTTTCCTTGCTTCTTTTCTCGAGCACTGTCAGCACGTTCCTCTTGAAGGTTCGTTAATGAAAGGCTGCAGTTTTGTTACTCACGGCACTCGGGCAGCATGCACTTCTCCGTCTGCTCCAGCTCCTCGATGCACTCTGCAGGATCAGACTTCAGCATCCTCTGACGTGTTCGCACACCCCGCCCACACGTCACACTACACTCACTCCAGTCGGACCAGGGCGACAGCATGCAAGGAATGGTATCTGTACACACACAAGCACAAGGGTATAAAAAGACGTGCTGCAGTTGGTGCGCATTATCAGATTAAACTGTTAGTATTTCTGAGCTTTATGTAATAAAAAGCATGTGAAATATTCATGATTACTTATCTGAACAGATTCATACTCATGTACAGCATCTACAGCGAGACTAATTCCCTCTCGGGGACATAAAGTTTACTTAACTTTACTCTACATTGGCAAAAAAGTTGGGACGCTGTATAAGACTTAAATAAAAGAATAGCTCAAAGACAATATATTTAATGTTTGATTTCTGTAAATATGTGCTTATTCTGAATGTGATACCAGCAACACGCTCCAAACAAGCTGGGACCGGGGCAGCAAACAAACAAATATTCATGCAAAAAACTCAGGATATGAATTTTTAATACTACAATAGCATGGAATCGAAAGGAAATAAATATTTGATCACTTACGACATTCTGGCATCATGCATTTCTCCACTTCAGCCACCTCAGTCTTACACATGGATCCATCTATGGGAGGCATCTTCACCATGCGCTCACGTCTTCTCATACCCAACCCACAGGTGACGCTGCAGGGGTCCCATTCACCCCACTCCGTCACCACGCAGCTGCTGGGTGCTGTGGGAAGCACGAAATACCAAAAACTGATTACAGCACAAAGTGAACATTGCCTTTACAGTTTAGTTTTATCTATTTCTGTTTATTACTCTTGTTATATTACTGTCATGCGTTGCTATTGTTTCTTATTGTGAAGCACTCTATGACCTCTGCTCCAGAGAGGAGTTTTATAACAAATAGTAGATTATATAATAGAAGAGGTGGAAGAAGTACAGAGATCCTTTACTCAAGTAAAAGTAGAAATACTATCATTTATATTATTATAGCACAAGTAAAATTCCTTGATTAAGTTTTCTGTCCAAGTAAAACTAACAACAAAATGTACATAAATTATTGAAAGTAAAGGCACACATTATGCCCTTTCATACTGTTATAGTATTATGTTATAATATGGTTTTATTATAAACAATATATGTTTCAACATGCAAGCAATGTTATATATCTATATATATGTATGTATGTGTGTGTGTGTGTGTGTGTGTGTGTATATATATATATATGTGTATATGTGTGTGTGTGTGTATATACACACACACACACACACACACACATACATATGTATGTATGTATGTATGTATATATATACACACACATACACACACACACACACACACGTATATATAGCTATAAATATGGACGCGTTGGTCCGTCTATAACGATGCATCCTATGTGAGAAGCTGATCATATGCTTTGTATGTAAGTTTCTTAGTAAAGTATGTAAAAGTACGTTTTTAGCAAAATTTGTAACAAAAGGCACACACACACACACACACACTCGCTGGCATACAGCAATCATAAAGCCAGACTCACAGCATTCATCGTTGACGACACACTTCTCCGTCTCCTCGGTGTGGAGCTGGCAGAGTGAGCCGTCCTCAGGGTACTGTTTGACGTATCTCTCTCTGGACCTCATCCCCATCCCACAGGACACACTGCAGGCCGACCAGCTGATCCACTCTGACATCATGCACGTCGATGGCTCTGTCCACCAGGAAAAGAAACAAGATCTGTTATGCTACAGATACTGTTAGAACATCTTGACATTTCTCTTTGCTGTGTTATTACTGGGACACCCTTTGCATCTATACAGTTTGAAAACCCTGTAGGTGCACTGGCTTGTTACCGTTCCTCATTACAACCAGTACATAAAGTACTGGTTATGGTCAAATAATTAAAAGTTCTGTGTCAGGTGCGTTGTGACATAAAACAACACGCCAGGCCTCCACATATTGTGATGAACACAATAGATGTAATTAAAGACAGGTGTTGTCACCAAAACAGTTTGTTTTCAGTGAACTCGCCTTGTTTCAGAAAGCCAACATACAAAGAGGCCAGAGATCAGAGAGGTCAAAGGTCACACTGTGCTACAGAACAGCACCTTGGAGCTGATAGAGATTTGGGATTTGCCTGAAATGTTATTTTTTATGAAGAGGGATCCCAGCTAAAGCACACAGTGATCATCAGCTGGCAGTCATGACAAACTGGTGAGTCACATTTTAATTTGTTCAGCAGCTTTTTTAATTTTTTCTGGTGTTTTTAATCATTCTGAATCTTTAAATTTGTGCTTCATAATCATTTTATCAAACCCTCCACTGTAGTGTTTTAATGATATTTCTATGTTAAAATATTTAAGGGAGAGGTTTTGATTATTTGGCTTTATGTTAATGTTGCACTTAATATTTAATGTGGGTTCACTCATTACTGAACTCCACAGCAGCGTCTTCCATCCTGGATCACAGTACTGCATATATGGGGTTTTCCTTAAATGACAAGCAACCTTAAATCACAAATGAAAGAACACAGTTCTGGCTTCATTACATTACATTTTTGTGGCACACTTCTTTTTTTTCTTTTTTTTTTTTTTCCATGCACAGAGAGAGTTCATCGAGTTCAAAGGTGAAATGGTATGGAGAGTGAAAAATGAGAGAAATAAATATAAATAAAAATGTTCATAATCAGCTGGAACATAAATAAGTGAATGTCTTTTATTTATTTCTACACTTATGCACATGTGCATGTATTTATTTTAGAATTTCAATTCAATTCTACTTCTTACATTTCTTCATTTATCTACTGTATTTCTACAATTCTTCATTAATTTATTCATGTATTTCTCCTGCATGTTAATGAGGTTTGTGGTCCTTAACATACAGACACAAAAATACATATATTGCTTATATGGAAATGAAAATAGGAATACAGAAATAAACACACTTACAGCTGTATTCATGAATCTACATAATGGTGCATTGAATACTGAATTTATATTATTATTAACTTTTGTGTTTGTATTATTAATTAATTAATTATTTTCTCTCTTAGTCCTATTTAATATATACATTTATTTCACTGAGGAGTATATGAACATAATGCAGTGTGGGAGGACACCAGTACATTACAACATATATTTGTTTATTTCTGATTAATTACAACTTTTATTTATTTATTAGTTTAATTGCATATTTATATTATAAAAACATGGCAAAACCCTGGACCAGGGACCTTTAGAGCTTAATGCTCTTTCCACTGAGCCATTTTAGTTTCACTGACCTGTTGAAACCCCCGTCAACAAGCAGGATGCCTGACAGGAATACTTGAACCCAGGCCCCCCAGTTACAGGACCCTCTCCCTACACACCATTAGCATTCTCTCGAACAGCTATGTGGATTTCAGCCTGTTAAGCCATCTCAAAGCTGAAGGTGTCATTTTAAAAAAGCTCTTCTTCAGGAACTCCTTCAACTCTCTTTTAATAAGGCAAATTGCCCGAGGGACAGTCCTATTTACAGCATGGGCCTGAGGGAGTGACAGCCAGTATGTATGACCCCAGCTTGTATCAGCTGAAAAGTGAACTGCAGCTTCTCGGGCTTAACAAGGCTCCATTTTATCACTATTAGCCAGCATGGCGCTTGAAGATCTCCCTATTCTTCACTTACAGGCAGTCACTGTATGAGCCTGCCGTTTACTGCCGTCTCCTTCAAATACCTCTTCTGACAATGAAGTCCTGATGCAGATTGTACATCTACCGAGAAGAGGCGATGATGCACAAACAGACCTTGTGAGTAGGGTTTTATTTAGAAACAATAGATGAATTTTGAGCAACTTTTTTCTTTGACTCACACTTGACTTTCTTAACTCTCTGCCTTCCAACAAAGAGCATTGCTTACTGTATGTGGCCTAATAAAGCAGAACTAAGTGAATCATTAATAAAAGGTGCAGGTATCTCCAGCTTGGATGAGGCCTCCAGAGAGCCAAAGTGTTCCCCAGGAATATTAATCATCGCGGCCCCTGTTCTGCCCCACCGTGAACCCCACAATTATCAATCTCCCACCGCACGCTAACGGAGCGCTAAATGAAAACAAAGGAGAGGTGCTCAGTAACAAAAAGCTATCCGTGTTGCTGTCTGATAATCGATAAGAGGAGCAGTGAGGGGTGGGAGTGTGTGTGTGTGTGTGCGTGAGAAGCTCCTTTCAGCCTTGAACAGCCTCAGCTTCACTCCTCTGATGGCTGGGAGACATGCTGGGAGAAAGGGAAGAAGAGTGAGGAGGGAGAAGACAGACGCTGACTGTGCTGCCTCTCAGCATTTGTTCCAAACTGACAACTTCACTGGAAATTGGACAACAGCAAACTCCCAGGGTCTACTGCCTGTGTTTGTTGAGAGATCGGGGGGTTGTTACTTGCAGTAAAAGAGCATCAAACTGTCAACTCTGACGAAAATCCGAGGGAAAAGTTTCTCCTTTGACAACAACAGAGAGAAGCTGAGAAGAGTTGACGTTAATTTGCTTAAAACACATCTGTCATCGTCTCTGATGCTGGGATGACCACAAACCGTAAATCTCCGCTTTGTTAAATACGCTTGTGTCTTTGCATCTTCACTTTGTTTCTGCAGCTTAATGAGGTTCCTGAACATACACAATCCTCCTGTTGTTCCTATTATCTTTAACACAACAGTGAAAGCATGGTGCGTTGACTTCTGTTAGTCAAAGATAAACACGATCAAATCCCGGTTTAAGCATCCTGGATACTGGAGGCCGCTCAGCATTAACAACTAATCCACATAATCTGTTACGTTTCACTGAAATAATTAGGTTATCCAATCACCAATGTTTACACAGTGTGATTAGGGATTTACTGTATTTAGTGACATATCCTCTTGATGCAGCCATAACAACTACAGATACGTATGTGTGAGCTTCACTGTCTGTTACAAGCAGCATCTGCTTTCACAGTCTCTTTCAATCACAAAACAGCCACCTGTTTCTTTAAACACTCCATAATCCTTCACGACAGTAACCCCCGGTTGTCATGTTGTCAATTTATCCTGAATTACATTTCAGGATAAATTAATTCCACTAAGAATTATTAGAAATGCAAATCAGGCAGCGGCTTTGTGTTTTCACTACAGATTTCATCAGTTTAAGGCAGAATGAACGGTCACAGTCGCTGACTCTGTTCTTGTCATGATGAGATAAACACCTAAGCTTTAGTCTACTCATTATTTTGAGGGTTCATTGATCTTGTTGATAGGAAATGAACACCCCAATTCTGAAAAGATTACAGCAAAGGAAGTCTTTTTTTTTTTTGATGTCTATTTGTGCGATGAAGGCTGCAGACGACAAGATATCAGTGTGTTTCTTCTTTTTTTTTTGAAGGCCAAAGGAATTTACTTAACACTAAAATCACATAGCATATGATTGAAGGAGTTGAACAAGTTCAGCAGAGTACCCTATACAAAGTGCTTGTTAAGATGGTGTGTATGCACATGTAACATGTCCACAGAGAAAGCTAGATGTGTATATCTTATAAACTATTAAGAACAAGGCAATAGGGATAGATGGTTGATCAGTTTTGCATGTGCTGATACATAATAAAATAAGATCTGATGCTGGGCTGTTTTGAGAGGTTTGCTCTTTTTTTTCCCCAGAAGTAATGATTTAACAGTGATTAAACTAGTTATTTAAAAATCGATGTGAGACGACAAGGGACACGGACGATCATGTAAGTTATTTTTGCTTATTAAGCATTTTCCATCTTCAACCCACAGGCAAACTATTAACGTTACACTGCTATTTTTGTGAAATGATCAAAATGAAGTTAAAGTTGCAGCACAACCTAAGCTTGCATGAGTTATTCCCTTATGTTGAGTGTTGTTGTATTGCCAGCCTTTTTTATTTATTGCCTGAATTTCATTAATTCATCTTACTTTCAGTCACAGATGCAGATTGCAGGCATTTCTCTTCAGCTGGAAGTGCAGCCAAATCAGGGTGGGAGTTAAGTATATTTGGGTGTTAAAATGTTATTACAAATGGGTATGGCAAATCAAGCAAAACTACTAAACCAAACAGAAGTCAAGAGCAGCTGCTTGGTCGTGGTTTGATGGCACTTGGGGAAAGGGCATCCATTCAGCCTCCCACTCTTGGTGCCTCATGCCAAACTGTGGCAAGACTGCTTCTGAAGAGCCTTCACAAATGTCCTTTCTGGCACAGATAGTGAGGAGTAGTCCACACCCAGTACATGCTCCCAGCCACCCACTGAAAGGAGGGCTGGATGCCAAAGCCACCGTGTTCATTTAGACTTTCTAAATTGACAAGTTGGAAGCCCCTTCACCACTGGTTTCACTGAGAATTAATGATTTTAGCTGTTTAGCTGATCCACTGTAATAAATATGACAAACTGTGTGAAAGAAAAGTCAAATTTAATTTATTAATTTGCAAATAAAAATGTAGAAGATTTTTTGGATTATTGACTGAAGCCTAAATATAACAGGAAAGCCATTTAGTCGGAGGGACGCTGACTTGGGGCTGACACTGTTGTTCATGTTCACTTTCATCCTGTCATGCAGGTGGTGGTGGTGGTATGGGATCCTCTTCCTCAGCTGGCCCCGCTACACCCACTACAATGACGATAGGAGCAAAGGTGTGATCCACTTCCACAGCTTTGAAGAAGATCCCTCGGCTCTCTCTATAACAGAATGGGCTCTGGCATGGTGACTGTTGAAGCGTGCCTCCAATCTTCCCCTCACTGGTTACGGGTGTGGGGTAATGAGGCTGACTGGTGCACTCAGACATGGGTATCCCCCATCAACAACGAAGAAAAACCAGCTGGAGGGTAACAGCCTGTGACAAACGCTGGATTATTTCTTAGCACCCTGGTGTTGTGGACTGAACCAGTGTAACCTACAAACATATCCAGAAATTTGCAAGTGCTGTCTGAAGCCTGAGTTGCAGAGTTTCCTATTCAGGTAATCTTGTGGCTGAAGGCACAGGGGCTGCGGGGAAGCCGACCACTATTTCTAGGATAGACAGGGTTGCATCACACATCCGATGTCCATTGTCAAAAACAGTCATCCCTGCATGGTGTAAGACAATCCATGTGCCAGCCAGTAGACCACCAGGAGGGCTTTCACATATTGCATGCAGCTATGGGTCTTTTCCCTCCTGAGGAGTGTCATCAGTGCCTCAGTAAAGGGCCTAAACAGGTGGTAGCTAACATGTATGTCTTCTAATAGACTGGAATAAATCTGTATAAGCTGGACACAAATGTGTATTTTGCTACTCTCCTGTGAAAGACAAAATGAAGTGTAAACAGGTTAAGATGCCATAACTAGTGAGTTGTTTTTTTTCCTATTTTCTTTTCATTTTTAAACCTAATGATGCATTGTCATTGTGAAGGGAAAACATAGTGATATTCTACATAAGAACACATTACATATGCAGGAACAATTGCAGGTATGCTTTCATGCTATTTTCAAAAGCCACATCAGCATCCTCTTACCTCAGTCACACCCTCCTCCTGTGACTGCCTCTTTGGTTTCACTGTAAGGTGAACCACCCAGCAGCAGCAGCAAGGCCACATTCCCTATTTTGCTCCATGACTCTATAACTTGATAAGGCAGTTATTGAAGCTAGGCTCATCAGGACATACAACACTCTTGCGTGATATACAGCATCTTGTGGTTCAGCCTTTGAAAATGAAATGTCAAACAGCTTTTCAGTTTTCATTTGGACATGGTCATCGAACAGCCATATGACTAAAATGAAAATGCAAATTTGATTATTGCATGTTTCATTTTTACCCAAATAACACATACATAAATGGAAAATTATAACGCTAATGTGGAATTACATTTTCATTTTCAGCTTTCCATTATCATTTTAATATAGTCCCCTATAGGCTTCCATTAACCTTGGTAAAGAGGCAACATTTTTAATTCTCTTTCTGCCTGCTAATGTCGGAACATGCTAACATGCTCACAGCACGGAGTAGCATGTAAACAATTGCTAGCACTAAACATAAAATATATAATGCAAACACCACTATTATTACAATTCATCCAAAAATGACAAAATGGTGGACGGACTGAGGTGGCCATCCAAAGAGCATCGCCATTACCATGGCTGAAAAGCAGCAGATGGGTTTGTCAAAAACCATTTTTATGTTTTCACCATGTTTTGCAGTGTTTCTGCAGTTGTTGACAGCTGCTAGCAGCCACTTTGGTAGCTGCTGGACTAATAGTTAAAATCTACTTTTAACAAATGTCATGCTGTGTTAATGTGAGAGTGAGAAAAGGCTTCCTTTTTGGCCCGATTCAGAGCGAACTGAAGAGCAGTTAGATTCATTGTAATGAGGGAAATAAAAAATGATGTGCTCTCCTACATCGGCTGTGTTACTGGAAGTGCTTCCAAAAGACCAAATAAATGTTATTTATTCAAAGAAAATTGCCTGAGAAAGCTCGTTCTCTTCCAAGTTCTCCATTAATTAAAGCTATATGATTCTATAAATGAGCCTCTACAAGTACAAGCGCAGCTGACCACGTCTGTGGCAGCAATGAAGTGCCCTGCTCAAGGACCAACCTACCTCATTTTCTCAGTCAAAACAGGTGAGTAACTTCTAGTGTGTGTGTGTGTTTGTGTGTGTGTGTATGTTTACCCTCCATACTGCATCCTGGTCCCATGCAGGGCTGGAAATCTTGAGTATGTGGACACGGCACACTGAGGTCCAGCTGGGCCTTCAGCATCCTCTGCCTCATCCTGCGGCCTTTTTCACATGTAGCGCTGCTACACGCTGACCAAGGAGACCAGCCTGAGTAGATACACGTCTCTGGTGTGTCGTCTGAGAGAGAAACACACAGGGGTGTTAGATGAATGGAGCACATATCGATAAAAAGAGTGCACTTTTCTGTTTTCATTAAACTCTTTAGCTCGTTCAGCGATTGGCTGGAATCACACGGGTATTGGTTAGTAGTCACATTTGCTTTTAAAGAAAATCCTTTTTTGTTTTTATTCCCCCACAGCAGCTGAGCTAATTTGTCACAGTATAGAGGATGGATGGGGGATGGCGTTCTGAGCTGACAATGATTTTTTAACATCGTATCCAAAGGTGATTACTGAAGGCACTGAACCACAGAGTGACATCTGAGGCGAAGAGGACGGAGAGAAGGGTTGGAGTTGGGGAAGAAAGAGAAGAGTGTGATTTGTGAATGTCTTGTCCAATTATCAGCAGTAGCAGAGCTACAAGAAGTAGCAGGGCCACTTGCTTCAATTAATAATGCTCTCTCGGGGGTTCAGAGAGGCAGAGAAAATGAGAGGAGAGGCGAGAGAGAATATGCCGTCGGGCCTCAGGGACAAACCTGAGTGGGTCCAATTCTCTGGGATAAGGTGTAATGACAGAGGCGAATGAAGGAAGAAAAGAGCTGGAGACACTGAGAGGAAGGTAAGAGGACAGTTGGGTTGATGTGTAACTGAAAGTGGTAAAGCTCCAGGTGGACCAATGGGACCAGCCGGAATGGATACTCGCCTCCGTAGTGTCATCTCACAAAGTGAGGAGGGGAAACGAGGGAGAATGAGAGAGCAGGTAGACTAAGAAAAGAGGATAGAAGAGGAGGGAAAGAAGTAAATGGTCTATGACTGACTGAGGAGGACATTTATTAGGCAGTGGGAGATCCTAGTTAAGAATTCTGCTGTGTGGGCAAAATCCTGCACCCTGCTCAAGGCCACTTACAGTAAAAATAAGCACAAAGCACCCATGCACAACACAAACACCATCATGCACTGGTCTGTCCTGTTTAGCCTGTTAACAAGGAGCTAAAGGACAACTCATCTTATAACTACAAGGTCACAACACTGATCGCACTTCCCAAATCAAAAGCATTTTTACCAGTTCTACAGTTCTACAGTCTTTCCCTAACCTTGAAGATAAAGTAAAATATGAAGCTGTAATTGTAATGTCATTTTTAGTGAGACAGAAACAGAGAACTCAACAGGAAAAGAAACTTTTCTGAGTTCATGTCCAATACTGTTGAAACAGCATTGTCCAAAGTGACATGATCTATGATGCAGCACATGTTCGATAAGGACAGCGCGTGCTCCAGACGTTGTGGTGCTCTGCAGCAGCGGGGCATCCACCTTCTCACAGCAGGGTGCAGAAGAAGAGCGAAGAGCTATGCGTGTGTCCTTGAGCATCATAAGACACTGAATCCCCATGGTGTGTGCTCAGTCTGTAAGTCTATAGTTAAAGGCATAATGTGTAATAATTGTCCACCACTTGAAGGTCACTCCAAACAAATGGGGGCGTCTAGAGCTGGAATGGTTAAACAACAACAGCGTAAAGACCAGACGATTTCTGTCGAGATGGAATGATGCGCCTTGTTTGACGAGTTAACTTGGCATGTTTTAAACTAAAATTCTGGCCATATCTTGCACATTCATTCTTTAAAGTGAATGTTTTGCAAACACACAATGAATTGAGGAAACAGTCAAGTCCAAAGAACGTACAGGAATGCAATATCATGTAATGACAGGGCTTGAATAATCAGCTAAACACTCCATCAAGCCTGTTCAGTTAATCCATTGTGTCTTGTTTAGGGTCCTTCCCTAAAGAACTGTAATTAGAAAAGGGTGTGTGTGTGTGTGTGTGTGTGTGTGTGTGTGTGTGTGTGTGTGCGCGTGCGTGTGCGTGCATGCATTTACTGTACCTTCCTCCTTCTCCTCTTGTCCAATATCAGCTACAATGTCATCTATGGTGTCTGGGACCACGTTACACTGCTCTCCCTGCACACACAAGAAAAAATGGGGTCATATACAAACACACACAAGTTTCTTACAAGACGATGCAACGTTTGTGCATGAAACTTCGTTTTTGACCTTGAAAACAGTAGCTTGGCCACTGGTTCTGTGTGTTGTGTTAACATGGTTACAGGAGGGCTGAACAATTTGAGGAAAATATCTACTGTAAACCAATATTACAATTTAATTTGCCTATATTTGGCCTATACATGTGGTCTACATAGCTTACACAGTTTAAAAACATAATCGTGAACTTTCCTCCAACATCAAAACACATCAGATCAGATATAGTATTGCAGTTGCAATACTACAGTTACAGTTGTTACAGTTGCAGTTGTTACATACTACATTGTACCTTTCTAGCGATGCGTTCCACCACCACCTTGGCTACAGGCGTAATTGCACCTCCCTCGGGGTCGTAGAACGGGCTCTGGGGGTGGTCCAGACTGGTCAAGGGTCGGATCTTCTCTTGAGGAATGCAGGGCTTGTTTGGTGACTGAAGTAGGGAGGGAAACAGATTGAGCAAATTAGATAAAAAAGTATAGCAAACAAACGTTAAAGCTGCTAGAGATGTTTCTCACGGAAGTTATTTTTGCGATCAAAGCAAAGCTAAAAAATGCAGCGAATAGTGGGCCTGCATTTGTCAAGTGGGGACAAACATGAGTATACTTTGCTAACACAGTTGTCATAACAGCTCTATACTGTGACATGAAATGTGAGCGCTGTGTTTACAGTGACTTGCTTTGGCCCAAGTAACATATAAGAGCTGGTGCCTCTGGAACACTTTGAGCCTTCAGTAAGCTTGCTGGAAAAAATAATATTTGTGTGCAAAGTAACATCTATGGAGCAGAATCCACACCTGCTGCACTGAACATCATAACAGGGAGATTTTAGCACTACAAGGGCTTTTCAGTTTTCACTGTCATCTCCCTCGGTTGATGTGGATCTAAAGGCTGTTTAACAATCAGGGGAAAATGGACGTGTGCAATTAAGATGCTACAGGTGAAGATCAGGTCATCATATGAAGGGGAGCTATTCCCACCCTGCAACATTAGCATTGTACAAATTATGCACTTGGGGTTGGAATGGGTAGTGTCCTAGAGGAAAACATCTGCTCTTGTATATTGAGTATCAAGTACGCCTGAGGGAAGACAGTCTTCCACTGAGCAGTGGCGAGAGTAATCAAAGTTAAACAGCCAAAATTTAGGGCTTGGGAATTATTTGCGGGACTGGAATACTAATCAAACAGCAGCACAATGTGTCTGCGTGTCTGTGAAACCAGCTTTTAAAAAGAGAAAACATGATTTCTCTGGGGGGGGGGAGGAACAGTAGAGCGGCAGTAATTTACGTATGCAAACTAGAAAAATAAAAGTAATAACATTACACAAGCTGCATTGATTTTATACTCCATTATGACCACAAATGGTGAGGTAGGTAGGAGTCAGGGACCTGAAAGAGTCACCAACAATTGCTGCTTCTCCCATGAGCCATCTGGTCCTGGGTCTCTTTTCTGTTTGATCTCACTATGCATCATTTATATCCATTTTAACAGTCCTTTAATGAGAGATTCGTGGAAATGTTCCCAGGTGTGTGCAGTAGCATGTGTGTCCATGCACGAGCTTAAAAAAAAAAAAAACCTCTACAGAGAGAAAAGATAAAAACACATGACAAACATGAACCATTCTCTTTGTTCTTACAGGTTAACTCAACGTTGTTGTTTCAAGTTTCACACCAACTTTTGATTTAATATATGCAAGCGTACTGAATGAGACAAAGGAAAGGCATCTACAAAGGAGGTGTTAAAGGAGATTTGAAGTTACATCCTCATCTACAGTGCTGGAACAACAATGTTCATGATTCTCTTTGCAGCTAGAAGTTCACTAAAAGTTTCTACTTTGACTTTTGGTTCAAAAATTCTGTGTGGAACGAGACCAAACAGAAGACATCCATCACTTGCTGGAGACAAACTGCAATTCTATTTGTAATGTCTGCAAACAGAAAGAAAGTACAAAGTCTTTGCTTTTCATACAGTGCAAAGGTCTGGAAGACGTGTTCTCCCTTCCTCTGTCTGTAGGGGGCAGTGATTTAATGTCTGCTGTACAGTAGGACGCTTGCATTAGCTGATGGTATACTTTAAAATATGATAGTTTGGAAACTGTGCTTACAAAGACCTTCCAGGCTCAAGGAAACAGACATGTCTCAGCAGTGCAGAGTTACATATTTGCGTTACATTCAAAACAAAGACTGATTCACATACATTTAGCACAGTACATGTGAAACAAAAGCTCACAAATCCTCCATTAAAATGAGTCGAGGGGGGGAAGAAATATTGTTGTCTAATGAATATGCTCAGTGCAATTTCATTAAAAATTCTAACTGTCTTATTAATTAATTATTGTTATTACAGTCAGAACAATTTATATAAGAATACACATACGCACACTTACTGGACAAAAGACAAATAAAGAGAGTGTCAGTGTGGATCAGAGGGCCGATGAAAAGCTAAAAATGGGCCCAGACTGAAGAAGAATGCTTCCACACTTAAAAAGTACCAGAAGCTGAACTGAAAGAAGTGTGGCTTTATATTAGTGAAGTTTTTGAAAGGTATTTACCACCTCCCCTCTGCAGGGATAAGCTCCTTGCTTATTCATGAAGTTGTAAACTATAAATAAATTGCTGTAGTCTCCAAACACTGGGTGAATATGGATGAGCTCCTTTCATTTTGAGGATGTAGAAAACTAAAGAAGTCTGTCACAGGAAGAGACAGGTGGAAGTCAAGTGTGCTGTGATGTGAAGGTCTGAAATAAATTGCTCGCTGCCATTAGTCAGTGAGCAATAAACAAATAAAATGCAAACTAGAGCACAGCGTTATCTCTAACAATGACCTCATCAGTAAGTAAGGCACAGTGAACATGTGTCCACCACACAGTATGATACTGTGTTCAGTGATGTAACACACCCTCAACGGCCAGTTCAGAGGCTTGTAACTTTCACAACAAAGCATGGCCAAATCAAAAAAAATTAGGATAGATTACCTCATATGTGACCCCACTGTCAGTGCCTGCATCCCAGGGAATGAGGTCTGTCACCAGCCTCTGGACCCAGCCGCAGTCCTTGGTACAGAGGTCCTCTCCTGACAGCCCCACGTTCCAGTCTGGGCTGGGCCCCATCATGGTGAGGAAGGACATCAGGTGACGGGTCGGGTCCACAGAAAACTCTGCTGATGGAGCGGCTCGACTGGTTACAGCAGTGGGCAACACAAAGAAACAGAAACAAAGAAGATAGAAAGATAATAAATTCCATATTATATATTATTTCAACGAGACAGCCAGAAGCATGTTTGAACTTAATCGTCTCAGGAGAAACATATTCCTGCATCTCAGCTTTCTGCTACTGAAATGTTGTCTTACTTACTTGCCAAATGGCCAGTTCTGATGCCGTGACCTCTGACCTGAGCCATACTCGGCTAATTGCTTGATAATTAGATCTCCGAAATATCCAATTAGCGGATGAAAATAGCTCATAATAACATATTCTCTCTGAATGAATAAAACCGCCTGAAAGAAATAAAAACTTTAAGAGGGTAATTCCAACTTCCATCTTCCTTTCTCTCCATTTCCCTACAAAAAAAAGCAGCCCTTGCACCTTAATAATGATGTCTTAAGGAAGACAGAAGCGCAAGCACAACTATTTCAACTTGACACTTTGCATGCGAAATTGAACAAAATGAGCTAATATTTCATACTCACAGTGAGTGTGTGACTGTGTGGGTGCGCATGCATGTGTGTGAATGGTCTCATTAGTGAAAATAATAGTGGCATAATATATCGCAAATTACAGAGAACGCTAGGAGGGGTAATTAAACAGATGTTTGGTGAAAGATACAGTACATTATTATTGTGTGTGTGTGTGTGTGTGTGTGTGTGTGTGCTCATGCAGGGCTGAGGGCTGGAATTGTGATAAGTTTCTAATTGCTCTTGAACTAATTCCAAAGAGTGCACAGGATGTGTGACTGTTGTGATGTGTGTGACTGTTCAAACAAGTCGGATTGGCTTTTAAGAGCTGGATAAAGGAGGGAATCATAAAACAATTAGGGATATGTTTTTCTAAAATTCACAAATTATAAGGCAAGAGTATCTGAATTTCAATGATAATTCATAGTTCAGTGAGTGTGTCACAAATGTTCCAGCTTTTAAGTGCTGCATTTTTCCTGCTAATTAAGAATTTGAGACTGCACATAATGAAGATTAGGTCGTTGTGATGTTTGGATCTAAGAATTCTGTGACAAAAAATTAAATATGCGTCTTTGTGTTCATCATCCAGCAGCTTCTAAATGTTGTAAATGTATTTGTTATGTAATGTAATTTACGGATCACTGAGCAACGTTTTCGTATATCTTTGTTTACTTCAAGTCGAAAAGATGATTTCGTTTTTTTGCTGCGGAAAAAAAAACACAGAATAATCTTGGTTTGAAGGAGCACTCGCGCAGCTTCTGTACAGAAACATGACATCGTGCATTGTTTTGTTTTCATGAGCAGAAAATATCAGCCCTGTTTTTAGCTTGACCATCAGACCAAAACACTTTAGAAAAACAGGCTTACACAATTTTCTCTACCAACAGAAAATTGTAGGTAGAGTTTAATCCAGAAAACATGATGAATAAATGATCAAGTCATCCATCAAGAGCTCCACTGTGGACGACATGTTCATGGTCAACTTTGATGAAAAATTTAATAGCTCCATCGGTCAGAGACAAAGCATTTAAAGTTGAACAGAAATGTAAATACTCCTCACATTTTGTGTGAGTTAATATAAACAACTGATACTGCAGGTGCATGCGTTTGTGCATACGGTATTTGTGGAGATGGTGTCTATGTTTCATGCTCTGGGTGGAAGTTCCCCACAGCACGGTGACAGTCTCCACGCCACACTAACGACTGAAGCACATGAGAGTCCTGTATCGTCTACAAACAGCAATAGAAGATTTATTTTTCAATTAATTAATTCTTTAATTCTTTATTCATTCCCATCGGATATGGGAGGATAGTAACTAATGCTACCATTGAATCCCACTGGATGTTATTCTTCATGTTATCTGAATCACAGAGCACTGCAGGAAGTGCTGCAATTACAGGTAGAACCAAGCTAACTGTTAGCCCCCAATAGCTTGCCTACTGGAAGTGATGTGATGATAACATTTAATAGCTGTTTAACGACCGTCCACACACATTGCACCAGTCAAATTACAGTACGGACATTTCCAAAAAATCATGCTACTTGGAGAAAAAGTAAAAAGTTGTTTTTGCTAATCTCAACTGTGACCAAATGAATGCACAACCAAGGATATAAAAACACGTTTTAATTACTGTTCAGCGTTGCTGTTTCACAATTTCCTGCTGTTCTGTCACAATTTCTTTTCAATCATATCTCTCCCAGAAGTGCCGTTACTCTTTAGTGAAGCTGGCATTGAGTGATACTTACAGGTTGAGCGGCTGCCATGCCGGCCACTGAGCCTTAGTTTTAATGACAGTCAGCACTTCATCTCCCTGCGGAAAGAGAGAGAGCCAGGGACAGGAAAAGAGAGAGAGGAAGAGAGAGATACAGGAAGCAATTTGTCACTAAATGGATGACGATAAAGGGAGAAAAGAAAGAAACATTGACAGAGAAAAGGCCAAAATTGACAAATTGACATGACTGAGGGCGAGTACTCTCATCCAAGGACAGCAAAGTGTATTCCACTTTTCAAAGGCTTAAGAGTCTGGACAAAGTGTGTCTTATCAGGACAAAATGGCTCTGTGCTGTTTTATGACAGCCGTCTGTTATTCTAGTGGGGACCTCACTATGCACTCCCACCACTCTCTATAGTCTTTCTGTAGCATTACAGCCACTTTATGGACTGCACAACACATTATCTATCATAATGCATCGGACGTACAGTAATTACTCGGCCAAAAGCAGGAAGACAAATGATGGAGTTAGCGTAGCGGAGCAGCTGATTAGAATGGAATTGGAATGTCCACACGTGCCCTTTCCCCGTTTTCAGAAAAGCACACACACTGGTTTACAAAAACACACAAATGTCAACTTCAGTTTGGAATATGCCCCCCCCCAACACACACACACACACGCAAAAAAAAAAATCCTTTTTTCTGCTTGACTGAAGGTTCCACTGTCGCCTTGAAAGCCTCCCCTCTTCCCTGGGGCGTTAAGGAGAAAACTAGTGTGTGTGAGTATGCGAGTGTTGGTGGGTGGTTGGGTGGGTGTCTATATGTGTATGTGTGTGTGGATGAAAACAAGTTTACAAGTCAGTGTCCATCTTTTCTCCAGAGGAGCCTCTGCTAGCCTTTCTGGGCTTCAGACTTCACTCCACCCTCTCACAGACACACAAACAAAAACACAAACACACACACACACAGGTGTGACAGGTACATATATGAATACAGACAGCCCGAGGGACAGAAACACAAGCTGGCATGGAATCAAGACATGTAGAAGAGCCAGCGAGCAAGGGGGATAATCCAGATAGGTCGGGTGGGAGGCAGAAAAACAAGGGTTTTATGTTTGCACCTACAGCAACACAGAACTGGTTAGAAAAAAAAAAAAATCAACAACTCCTTTAAGTTGGATTTTCAGGTCATAGGTTGCTTTCTGACCTTTGTTAATGATGTGATACTAAACAAACAAACAAACAAACAAATAAGCATACATAATAATTGTAGTTTATCTATATAGTGCTTTTCTTAACAATACTACAAATTGCTTTACAGGAGAAAAGCATAAAATCAGATAAGGCTGATAAAATGAGAAGAAGGCCAAGGAGCACAGCGGAAGTGAACACAGTAAAATAGGAATAAGAACATTCTAAATAAAAACATCTATCAAACATTTCCAAACGCTTGTATGCTGGAGTGCAAGCAGCTGAAAACACTTTGATTGTTTGATTTTCAGCACGCTGTGTTTTTATAACCATAAACATAGTCACACCACATGCTACGCGGAGTAACAGTGTCGAGCCTCGTCCCAATTCCATACTAGACAGGAGACGACGAAAGGCATGAATATATGGACGCTGACATTAAGGAAGCTATACTTTGGAACAATTTCACATTTGAAAATGTCACGAGTTGTGAGAAAAAAAAAAAAATTTATAAGAATTTATCTAATTTCACATACTGCAGTACAGGCTACCTCTTTTTTCCAACATGAGTACACTACATACCCAAATCAAAGGTCAATGCACACTGCCTTCCATGTTTTTCCCATTGTAGTAGCTCAAATGAGAGGAAGCCAGTTACATGTTTCCCACTTACAAATAAACATGCTGAAGGTAATTTCTCCATCATTCTTAGACTCCCTCCACCATCTGCCATTATCAGAAACATTCAACGCTTTGGTTCATTTTCGGCAAAGGGAAGAAAAATCCTATTCCTGTTAAGTCCTGCACATCTAATGGCAGCCCTCAGCCAGAATCACGCAATACAAAGTGCCTCACGGAGGCCTGTAGGAAATGCAAATCTTCCTGTAATGGTCTTGTTTGTTTACAGTAATGGCACAAAATGACTGTGATTTGCCCATGTTTAAATGCACATTACATTTTCATGAATGATTTCAAGGAGAAGAAAAAGACTGGAACAGAAAGTGGGGGGTGGAGGTGGAGAAGCTGGTCAGGTAAAGACAGAAAAGAGGAGGAGAAAATTGTGGAAGAGTAGAAGAGGAGGAGGAGGAGGAGGAGGAGGAGGAGAAATGACTAGTGTGAGTATAAAAAGTGAGACAAGGAGGAGGAGGAGAGAGGGTGGGACCAGGAAAGTGATATAGCTGAAAAGAATGAAGATGGCAGAAAAAAAGACGAGGAGGACCTTCGACGGGAATGAAAAGCAAAAATGAAGAGAGAAAGAGAGCATAGTGGGAGCGAGGTGGATTAGTACAGGAACAAGAGAGACACAGCTGACAGGGAGAGAGGGAGGAAACAACAAGAATGCACTTAATGGAAGGAGAGAAAGACAATGTGAGACTGGAGGGAGTTTAAAAGAGCAGGGTGGAGGTAAAATAACTTTACATAACATTAAATTCAATACATTCACTTCATACTCCCTCACACTTTCTTTAATCCCTTCCTCCCTCACTTTGTTCCATTGTTCCCTCCTTCCCTTCCCATGTAACTCCTTCCTGTCTTTCATACCTCCTTCAGGCCTATCCATTTTTATTTCCTTTCTTGCTCCTTTCTCATTAAACTAATCTCCTTCTATCATTTTTACTCCTCCTTTCATTTTATCCTCTTGTTTATTTTAACACTTCAACTCCATGTAGCCAATATTCAAAGTTAGCTGAGAGTCTAGTAAGAGTCTACAGCCATATTAGCTCTGTGAGGCTGTACTGGAAAGTATAGAGTATAGAGTATAGATAGAGTATAGATTTCACTTTAGTAATCACTGCACACACATGCTACAGGGAGGAGACAGCACACACGCCATGCTTCGTGAAATTATTTTATTTTATTTTAAGTCTTCCTCCATGGCAGACCAGGGGCGGTGGGCTGCCAGCCGACAGCGGCGCCAAGGAACCAGTTAGTCTTATCACCATTGGTCAGGTGGTGATCTTCTTGCATGTTTTTAGTGGGTTTTTTTTTATGAAGGATACCCCAGGTAAACACGGGGAGAACATGCAAGCACCAAAGGCATGGTGGACGACACGCCCACAGCGGGATTCGAACCGGGACCTTCTAGCTGTGAGGCGACAGTGTTACCACTTGTGCCACCGTGCCACCGAAACATGTCTACATGACAAATTTGATCTGATGATGGCATGAAATGAAAACCCAGCGGCTCAAAAGTCAAGTAAATATCTCCATACATCTCACATCAGCAGTGATGTACACTCATGCCTGTTTATTTACCACTGAAAGTGTCTGAGCTCCTGTTACAGTGACTGGACTCCACTGAGGTGAGACTCTGTCCTACTGTGAGAGATGTGCTGCCATTCACTTTCTGTCAGACAGCAGCAGGTGTGACAGCAGTGAAAGTGAAGAGGAAAAGAGCTGACGCCCAGGACACATCTCACAAAGAAATTACAAAGATTAGTAAGTGACACCACCGGTCAACACACAGGTACATGGTGCTGAAGTGACGGCCTGAAGACAAGAGTGCTGTGAATGACTGCTGTCGAAGCAGCACCGGAGCTATGACAGCAAATATCAAATCTATATCTATTCCATCTGACAGATGGATGGGAAAATGGTGACAGTGTAAGAGAGAGAGAAAGAGGGATGGAGAGTGATGCAGAGAAGATGGACAAATATAAAAGCAGAGATGAAAAATGACCTGAACAGCAGCTGAGGTTTAGTCCACAAGCTTCTGCTAATAAAAAAACTATCAAATTAAAAGCTGAATGGAAAAGGCAGAGGTTGATAAAATGCGTTTCCCATGATGGAAAAAAAAATCCCGTTACAGCTTATTCAACTGCCCATAAAGAATTTATGAGATGTGCTGTGATGAAAATCGTTTTCTTAAGCAAATAATGATGGAGTGAGGCCTGCCCCAGCAGTTTCCTGACTCTCACAGCACAATAACTCAGCGGCCTTGAAGGTCCATGTTGAGTATCTGACTATAAAACACATATGGTTGCACAAAATAATCTTAATTCAAGGTCCATTTGCAAGTGTTTTCCATTCAAGCACATCTCACAGATGAGTTTGCTCAGTGAAGTCTGGTCACACCATAACACATGACTGTTTCTGCTCAAAGACAGCTTTTGGCATTGGATTTGTGTGTGTTCATTTAGTCTCTTGTGCAGGGTCCTCCATGGTTCATTTATGTTGTGTTTCCCACAGCTGTCAAACACCACTCCAGCCTTCCTCTGAGGTTGGTTGCCGTCTTCAGGGTGTACCAGCAGAGATCTCTGTCGAATGCTTTGGGGTAAAAGCTGATTACGTCTCTGTTTAGCTCGGTTTTGGTCTCCACCAACACCAAATAATAATCTCTCATTCTTTAGCAGCTAAATGTTAAACTATCTTTGCATGCTAGTCACTAATTTGCTGCTTGCTGTTTGGTGCTGGTCAAGTAGTGCACAGAGCTTTTTCACTGAAAATGTCAGAGATCAGAGAGAATCCACAAGCAGAAACAGCAGCCAGAGACAGATAAATGGCAGAAACAGCAAGTTTACTGGGTCTTTCAAGCAGGGCAAAATACCATTCGTAGCTAGGGTCAAAACCGGAAAGCAGGTTGATCAGGCAGAGGTACAGAGTCGGCAGGCAAAAACACGAGTCAGGTAACAGGCACAGGTCAAAAATCCAAAAAGGCAGAACAGAGAAACAGGCGGGATACGAAGCAGGTATAGGCACTAACAACGATCTGCCAGAGAACAAAGGGACACTGACTGGTATAAATACTGAGGAGCAAATGATCAGATGAGATGCAGGTGTGTGGTGGCAGAGCAGGCTGGTCACAGATTGGCTGACAGTCAATGCAGGGGGAGTGCAGTAGGGTGTGGGCAGAGCACTGGCGGGAAAAGCTGTCAGGGCTGAGTGGAGGAATGAGCAGAGGGGTGTGAGCAGGAGGGTGGGGCTAAGAAGCTCCACCAGAGTCCATGACAGAAAAAGCTTAAGTTGTGGGCCCGAAAACCAAAACAATGAGCTGAAAGACGCTGTTCAGTTCTGTAGGAGTTGAGGGGTTCATCACTTTGAGCCACCCCCTTCATTACACATAATGATCTAAACATAAGACTCAGCTATCCAGCACGAGGTGGATTTTAGCATTACCTATGCAGTATAAAAATATTTATTTTTATCTTCAGACAGAGGCATGAATTTTGACACTTGCCAACAAAAAAAATTGCTGAATAGCTTTAGAAGGATAACCTATTTGTATGATTGACGCATTCCCATGTTGCTTTTTGTGTGACATTTCCAGAATTTGGAGTACATTTTTCTTTTCTTCTGGATAGAAACATACTTGTGTGAACAGGACAGGGGCAGACACAAAGACAGCCTGCACCATTCCTTCCCAAATCCCCTCAGTGGTCTCAGATCTGCCCACTTATCACTCACTCACTTTGGAATGAAGTTTTGCCTGGAGGGACTCAGCAGCATGAGGCTCTGTATTGTCTTTCCAGACGCGGTCTAATAAAGGAAAATGAGCCTGGGGACTTAGGGAAAAGGTGTCTAATAAAAAAATCAACACTGCACTAATGCAATTACAATTGCTTAGGGGCTGTAGAACAGATGGATGACTGGGCCACTATGTTGTAACGCAGTTGGATGAGATTCACAGCTTAGGTCAAAAACACACACATATGCACTCACACATGGAAGTACTCACTTAGAGCCGTGCCACACTAAGAACACATACCCAGTTTATCTTAAGTTGTCAATATGATGAAACAGTCTGACCTTGTGGAAATAAATTGCAGTTCACCTCGTTTCGGAAGATGTCTTTGATCATTTGTCAAATATAATTTCACAAAGACACACACAACAATTTCAGTTCAGCAGGTTATTTATCAACCACCTGTGACATGGATATGAAGAGCCATGCTGTTACATCTGTCCAATTACATTCTAATTTACTTGTCCCCCAAGCTAGCTGCTATAATTGTACTGTACAAAATAACAGCCTGTGTTCCCCTATAGCAAAACCATAAACAGATTTGAAATAAACAAAGCCCATATCTTAGGCCTGAAGGAAAGATAACTGCGATTTTTTGTTAATCATTTTTGAGGTATCTGATTAACTCGGAGAAAAACTTGGCTTTCAAATTTTTTCTGCCTCTAATAATAACTTGATAGACAAAATGGCCGACCAATTCACATGTATTGTTAGGTGGCGACCTCGAGCACAGGAGGAAGTCAAGTGACTTGGAGTTAAGAGCAGGAAAGTCTGTATATGGGCTGGACGATGGGTCAAACAAACACAGGACTTTCACCCAAGATGCATTAAACGTGTAGAATCACGACTAAATCACAAACGATGCGTACACATTCTTTTCATCAGATTTACAACGCAGTGTGTACATCTAATTCTGTTTTGTAAATCTCTGTCACTGTGGAAATGGGCACACGTCCACAAGCTTCATTTCCAACCCCACAATTGTCCCTCAATGAATGTGGAAATCCCATTTGATTATCAATAGTTGTGCTCGCACCACCACTTATTAGGCCTGTCAACGAGAAGAACGACAAATAAGAAAAAGTGCAATGTAACAAACTGTGTTTGCAGCTGACATTATGTGCGACCGTTACGCACACTTGTGGGTACTTATAGCACTCAGGCCACAAATTCAGCACTTTTAGCTGTAAACCATCATTGCGGTAATATCTCAGTCATTATTATTAAATGTCAAAAGGATGATCAATAGTTAATCTACAGAGGCAACACTGAAATAGACTTTACAAAGCATTTTTCAGGAGCAACTGAAAAATTGCTAACGAGGCTAAGCTTTGGCTCCGATGTAAATAAAAAAAATAATAAATTTCATCACTCATAAATAATTAGAAATGAAGTTTCTAAATGTGTCTGAGTAACTTTTTACAGAACACTGTGCAGACTGTGAAAGCAACTGCACAACATAAAGTCTCTCACCTTATATTTCATATCAACCTCATTACTTCGCCTGCAGCTATCATTTGAAAAACTGTGTACGCACGGTCTGAAGTATGCGTGAGGTCTGCACACTCTCACCGCACACATTTCCTTTAGAAATACTAGTTTATGTGTGAGAACATATGTGGGTGCACATCGATATCACAATCTTACAAGAATATGCTATAACGTGGGCATAATCATTGCATGACATTAATACAAGAGACTTCTTCATTCAGCAGATGCTGATTAAGAATTATGCCCTCAGACCTTGAATCACAGGTCTCAGCAACATCCTCAAGGCACAGACACAAGCATCACACATCAGCTCACAAACAACATAATATGAAAGCAGCACGCATAATTATTAAACATGTGTGGACAGGGTGGGGAAAAAATCAGGTCTCAGCAACATCCTAAAGGCACAAAATCTTTCTTAACTGTCAACAAAACATGAGGGTAACACAACACACACACAACATTGTATTACACACAGATGTTATCTGTAATTCGCGATTCTGCGATGTCTGATGAAACATCAGATATCATCAGGCTGACACCAATCAGGAACATTTTTCAAGAACATTTTTAGGTTTTTACGGATTCAGGCTATTCGCAAATGGCCGTCTGAGTGCATTTTGAGGGGTGGAAGGAACAGTCGAGCCGAGTAGACAAGAAACTCTGTAAAATTTATTTAAGGATTTTTATCAGAAGTCAATATTTGCCAAAAATTACAAAACTAGAAATATTTCAAATGGAGTTTAGCCTCATTCACTTAACTTGATACAAAAAAAGAAGCCATTTTCACATTCAACCATATTTTCGACTTTGACAGATGGAACCAAACTACGAACATAAAAGTACTGATTAATCTTTGAGTTTAAGCTTTGTTCAGTCCATAATCCACTGAAATGAGCCAATTAACTCTCACCAATCCCACAAGCCCCGCTTTGTTATTTAATATCTTATTTATGTATTTTACTTTTAACATTTTAGGAACATAAGGATTGAATGGACAGTTTCTGCAACACCTGTGTACGGTAAATCAAATCCATCCACTAACATGATTGATCCCTTAACATGGATCAGAGAGATGTTGATTGACTAGACATGATCTATTCATTGAGGAGGGGGGGCCCGTACTGGGTTAGAGCCATTGATGGGCTTTATGTCCCCCAGCAAGTTTCTTTAGTAAAAAAACGAATGAATGAATAAATAATTCACGGGGCCCTGCACACTGGCACGGGCCAGCCCAGGAGTTTTTGTAAACGAAGAATCCCTAATGGATTAGGATTCATGGATGTTATATCTGCTGCGACAGGAAAAAAAATAACACACCCACTGTTTAAACTGTTAAACTGTTAAAAAAAGTATTTCTCTATAACAGTAAGTGTTCAAAGGCCAGGACTGGGAGGAAGTGCAGGGCACAGCAGGTCAGCTAACCAGGCCGAATCATGGCTTTGGAAGAAGAAAGGGTGGAAAAAGTGAGAACGGTGGGACTGTGGCAGCAGGGAACTTAGACCTGGTGGAAGTAAGCCATGGTGAGCAAGATTACTTGGTCAGCGGTCTGGAAGGCCAAACCATTCCAGATCAAGCTTCTGTCCCTGTCTACATACCCTCTAGATTCAGCCAAGCTTACAAACACTGAATCCTAAAATCACTACGAGGCAATATCAGAACAACAAGGATTGGGTTAACTTCTTCCTACATTAAGTGATTATAATTAAGTCATCAGAATCAGATACCAGACTCAAGCCCAAAACTACTGAACTGCTTCTGTGCTAGTTTCCGCTACAATATTTGTCCTGGTTGTTTCCAGGACAAATATTGACATGAGCCAATGAGCGTGCTTTTGGAGGGGTGGAAGCCATACTGGTGTGTGACAGAGTGCCGCTTGCTTCCAATTCTGCTGAACTTTTCAAGCTTGTGGTGGATGTTGGTCACACTGGAGTGGGGAGAGTACTTGTACAAGTAGGTGCAGCTGGACTAGATAGACAAGTAGCTCATTTCTCTAAGAAGCTACACAAACATCAAAAGACTTCAATTAAGCAGATGGAAGCTTTGGGTCTTGTCATGGTGGTCAAGCATTTTGAAGTGTATATGTCTCATTAAAGTTGAGAGGTTGCGGCGGTTGAGGAGGGCACAATACAGCCATATAGTCTGGTTGTAACTGAGGATCCATCTAGTCAGTTTCCAGTTAAGTTTGCACATGTAACAAGCCTCAAATAACAAACATAAAATTACCGAAATTGTAAAACAATTTGTAGTGTTAGGGTTAGGGTTAGGGGGTAAGGGGGTTAGGGTTGTATCTTCTGCATATGTTGCTGCACTCCTGCACATGTTACTGATGCTTTCTGTTGGTGGAGCCAAGTGTTTATAGCAGTGCTGCAGCCACAAAACTGTGTGTTCACCTTTTTTCTGCACTTTTTCTGTGTGTGTTTCTGCGACACAATGATTTTGTTACTGTGTGTATCTCTTTGTGCATTTCCTCCAAAATATTATAACCTGAGGGCTTGGTAATCCATCACACCAGTGTCAGGTGTAATATGTGACACATTCACCAGAGGAAACATAGTCACATTAGTCAGCATGGATCACTGTCATACTTCGTCTTGGCAGACCTCTCAGTTTGTTACAAAGAACCAAACAGCTGCAATTAATAATGGCTGAGGTGGAGTTATGGGCTTTATATACTGTCAACAATTCAGGCAAAAAAACTCTGTGGTACAGGTATACTGTGATTTATACTTGAGAAAAATATGAGCAAAAGAACACTCACAGATCATTCCAATTTAAAGTGCTAATGTACTTCTTTCTGCTGATTTGTTTATCTGTTTACTGAGGCATTTAACTTTGAACATCAAAGTTAAATGCCTCAGTAAACAGTTAGGGAAAATGAACACCACTGAATGAGCAAACAAGTCATTTAAATCAGTAATGGAATGTAAAAAATGCATAAAAATTGGGAGCAAGCAGCACTGGTTCACACACCAGTATGGCTTTCACCCCTTCAAAAGCACGATCATAGGCTTACGTCAAAACAATGTTAGCGTCTTTCTTAAGGAGGCTAGTCAACAGTTCAGTAACCACAGGGAGGCTGGGTACAAATCTCGTATAGAATCCACATATACCTAATTAAGGATGGCTTCTGCTTTTGCATGACAAATGAGAAAATGCAAGACAAAATACTTCAAGTTGACATTAATCGGTCTTAATGACAATTTCAGTGTTAATGTTGGTTTTAAGACGGTGCTAACATAATGCTTTTTGACCACCGAAAAGTATTAATGATACATTAGGGATATCCCCCCCTCTCTCTTTCTCTTATATCTCTGTAACTCTAACATTGCATTTTGACAAGGTGCACATCATCTGCGGCGTAGCCTACGGTAGAGCTGCCGCAGCTCTGTGTGCAGGCTCCATAGCTGCACCATAACCCCTTAATGCAGAACTGTAAATCCACTTGAAGTCTGTTTTGGAATGTAGAATGGACTCACTGCTGCCCCTTGTGGCTGCTGGCTGAAGAAAAAAAACACGCAGCAAATGCAGGTTTCATCATTCATAGATGTAGCAGGTGTTTTCTCCCAGTAGACCACAGGGGGCAGTAATCATCCATTTCCAGCTCGGTGCACTTGAAAAGCTACTTGAACAAACCACACAAAAGTGGGATTTAGTCTTTATGTTAAGTATTTTTGTGATCTGCATTAGTTCTGTTTGACTGTATTCTTCTCTTAGGTCACATGCTTTGCACATTCCTTTTCATGTTTCTTTGTACTGTCTGTTGCCCCCGCTTGTTGTGTCATGTTTCCTTATGAATTATTTGTTATCATTCATTCCTTGCAAGTGTTTCCTTTCTTTACTTATGCCATGCCTGTAAAAAATAGATTTGTACGTATGGTGTACACCATACACACTTGCATTTAGTTAGGGCTCTTGAGCATCCTTGACATGGAGCCCAGCATTCAATTTATCAATGCAATGAGATCTGACGACGGACAGCATTAACAAAGGTTAGCCGGTTAACAAGTTGGCATCCGTCTGTGGTGCAGCCATGGGTTCTAAGTCAAAAACACTCGAATTAACTGTTCACTTTGGACTGTAATGATAATGACTAGTTGGTGAACTAGTCAGAGCTGCAGAATTCATCTGAGGCCACCACTGAGTCTGTGAAATTAAGCATGTGGAAAGCCTGTATTGCAGTGGTCTCCAATCACACCAGTCAGCTGGGGTCTACCCTAGATATCAAATCAAGACTGATTTCAACCCTGGATCCCTAAGTACTGCAGCTGACCTGCTGGTGTGGGAAAGAAAACTAGCAATAGACAAGGTCAGAACTATGACTTCAAGGCAAGTTCTACAAAGTCCACAAATCAAAACTTGTTGCACAGTACAATAAAAAAATGAAAAAAACACCAAGAAAATGAAAAAAAAAAAACAAGAGCAATTTATGTGAGCAACATGTGTCAAGTTGAAGGCCAGAGTGAATGGAGGAAGGAAAGGCAGGTAAGGTCACAAAGTTGGAAAAAGGAAAGAACAGTGAAGAAAAACAAAACAAAAAGCACAAGTAAATATGGGTGTCAGAGGGAAAGGCTGCACAGGGTGGTGAGGGAGAAGGAGGCAGGGTCAGGAGGGAGTATGAAAAGTAGAGTTTTGCACAGAGGAGAGCAGAGGAAAGGGAGAAGCAGGAGGTCACAGTGGGAGTGAAAGTCCAGTAATTGCTTTGACCTTGAGCTGAGCCGGGGTGTAACTCAGTCAAAGCCAGTGATGAATTCCATGCCCTCGGCCTTGTCGTGGGAATAAAGTCACCGCTCACAGGGATTTCTCTTTCTGACCACTTGGAAAAAAACATGGAGGGAGGACAACACTAGCTGAAACAGAGTCTGGGCGGGTGGGCTTCACAGCTGTCCAGGGAAACTGGACAGCCAGAGAGAGAGAAAGTGCTGTAGAGAATATCTGTACCACGGGTTGGGGCAGATGGCTTCTGCTCTGTGTAACCTATCAGATGGATGACGTTTTTGACCACAGATAGACTGAACACTGGTAAAGGACTTGGAGAGACAAGAACTCAGATTTTGTCTCTTCCAGCTCTTCTCTGTTAGGTTGCAGCAGCAGTTTTCCAACAAAGAATACATTAACAGGTTCTTCCTGCTCATTAAACTTTCAGGAGGCTTATAGCAGCTACAGGAAAATATGTCATATTTTGAAATGGCTTGCACTATGTAACCATCTGTATGAAAAATGATCTTCTATTCGCTACACGATACAGTAATATATAGGCAACACATTGTGAACAAATATGCTGGAATAATACAGCATCATATGTACATTATCTATGCTCTTCACTTGTTACTATAGTCTTTAAAAGGAAAACAACAGTAAACAGTAAAAACTAGCCTAGTAGCTGTACACCCACTGATGACAGACATCCCATCTAAAACTATACTGACATGACATTTCTATGAATTTCAATTTAATATTTGAGGTACACATTTCATTACAATGTTGGATTATTTTTTTCATACTGGTCAGGTGAAACACTGCCTAGCCTACTGTAGTGTGCACCTTACTGTAAGTGCAACTCACCATACAACGAAATGGATTAATCAGATGTCAGTTTCTTTGATTTATTGGCTGCAAACTCAAACTGCAAATTGTAATCCAGCTTGAAGGCAACATCCTTGTCCACTGACAGAATGGCGAGCCCACATAGCTCGTCCTGCCACAAGGAGGTGCGCAGATAGCTTTCAATTAGTTTCTAAGTGCTGTAGTTGTTTCCTTTATGTTTATTTATGTCCTGAGATGCGGACGTGCTCATAGCATCATTGTCTTGTGTGTCTTTGCAGGTCCGTCTCCTCCATTTCACATGGTTTGGTCAGATCAAAAAGAAATCCAGACAAGTCATCTGCATTTGTTTAAAAAGAGCACAGAGAGCTGTGAGAGCCTGGTCCACTGAAGTAGTACGTCGTTCGATAAAGTAGTCTGATATATACAGTATGCTTGCTCTGGGTCTGGGGTGTAATCATTTTAATTTTCATCCCATTTGCATTTCACTCAGGGTGTTGGTTGCTGGTGTCGGTGTCGTGTTGCTTTGATTACAGGTTCAGTGCCCATATTAGAAGCAAACTCTGGTGCAATGGTCCAGCGTCTCTGTATTTTTGCATTAAGTCAATTAGTCCATTTAACAGCAACAAGGCTACATCCAGCTGCATGTCCCTCGACTGAAGTGTCTTGCTGACACTGTCCACAGCAAACAGAACATCACATCATATGACCATGGACATAATGAATTCAAGCCTTTGCATTTCATTTGCTGGTGACTTGGCTTCACTTCACTTTGAGTATTTCTCACCTTTATCTTACAAAGTCACCAAAGAATGGCATTGCTTTTGGGTGACATTTTGCTACACACTGCATGGTCTGCAGTAAGCCCTGACACTGAGACAAAGCATATGGGCTTGGACTAGACTAGACTAGAATCTGGTTAGAGTACAACAAACATTCGCATGATCTCCTCCAGTAGTGGCAACGTAAGAGCGTGAGACAAGCCAGAAGCATGAGAACTGGCAAGCTGTGCATTTGGGTCCATAAAGAAAGACTGCTAATGCTAACTAGACCCCCTCCTTTTTATAATGTATGCCAAAACTAGTAACCAGCTTCCACTTTCAAGAGTGGAATACAGAATTAACAGCATGGCGGTTTCTCCTGAATGCTCAGTGCTGTAAAGAAAAGGATGGCTTAAATTACTCATGGTTGATAACCTATCTAAGTAGGCCACTTTGGGAATAAAATGGAAAAATATGCAGTATCATCTGCAGTATCATGACTTTGAGTGTATATTTCCTTACACAAAAAGTGAGAAGACTTAAATTAAAAGTAGCCATACCATAATGCAACAAGACGCTACTAGTAAGAGTCCAGCTTTCAAACGGTATACATTTATTTCTTTTTTTTATTTCATTTTATCAAATTATTAGCAAACTAAATGCTCTAAATGCCCTTGTCCAGGCGCCCTGTAGCAGGTTAAATCCAGCTCGGACTGTTTGGTGGTTTGATGCAGCAAGGCATCATATTGTATGTAAAATCTAGCAAAGAGTGTAGTAAAAACTACAATGTTTCCCCTCTGAAATATAGTGGAGTAGAAATACGTAATGGAATGGAATGGAAAAATGGAAGTACTCTTAGAAAGTAAACATACATCTTAGTCGGATTATTTATGAGCAGTATTACAAGTCTTATGAGCACTCCTTAAGGTTATTAGCCACTTCATAAACTCTGCACTGACCTGCACTAAAAACATTTCACCCACACATTTCTAAAAACAGACTCAGAGAAACCCTGATTAAATTGATGGAAATATAGTTCCACTGTGCTCTAATGGTGCCACTGCAGCTGAAACTTCTACTTGAGTTCTGTGGTCCTCCCCACCACACGTCTCCCTCTGGAACCCGTGGTAATTATCTTGTCACAGGGCTAGATTGGTGTGTTCAACACGACTGATTACACCAAGGCCGATTGACACAAAATATAACTGGCTCCAGCTCTCCTAATGAAGAGGGATGTGAACTGGTGTCAAGCTGCTGTCACGCAGTAAATGCCAACCCACATGTCAGCACTGACACAGGCACTGAGGTTGAGACAGGGCCCTGATTACGCCTGATCGTCCAATATCCGGCTGATAACTGTTTAACAACGATGGAGTGACAAGGGTAACACAGAGCAGAGGAATCCAAGGAGTAAAGGAAAGGGGAAGGAAATAAGAGTACGGACAAAGGGTATGTGTGTGTGTGTGTGTGTGTGACCAGGTAATTAGAAGAAGAAGAAGAAGAAGAAGAATCGGAGGGACAAGAAGAAGAATCAGAGGGACAATCCCCTTTATTTGTTACACACAATTACATACATGCAACACACACGCCATGCAATTTTGGTGAAATTTGTCCTCCGCCTTTAACCCATCCTGGTCACCTTCCTCCGCGGCAGACCAGGAGCGGTGGGCTGCCATCTGACCGGCGCCCGGGGACCCAATCTCTTTTGTCACCATTGGTCAGGTGGTGCATCTTCTTGCATGTTTTTAGTGGGGGTATTTTTATGGAGGATACCCCAGGTGAGCACGGGGAGAACATGCAAACTCCACACAGAAAGGCCCCTTTTTTCCTCGAGCAGCAGGCACTGAAGGCATGGTGGAGGACACGCCACCAGCACCCACGGCAGGATTCGAACCGGGACCTTCTAGCTGTGAGGCGACAGTGTTACCACTTGTGCCACTGTGCCACCTATCAAGTTGTGGGGACAAAAATCTATTTACACAGTCGCATTGTGGGGACTCACCTGCCTTATGGGGACAAAATGCAGGTCCCCTTAGTGTAAATCATTAAATTTTATGGTGCAGACTGAGGATAGGGTTACGGGTTAGATAAATCTAGGTTAGGTATAGGGTTAGGAATAGGCAAATAGTGGTTATGGTTAGGGTTAAGGTCAGGGTAAGGCTCCAGGAAATGAATGTCAGTCTATGTAATGTCCCCACAAGTGATAAACACAATGTGTGTGTGTTATGAGAAGGAATACCATGCATCTAAGCAAATATCACATTCTGCATCACATGGGGTTTGCAACAGTGATAACTGGTGTGTGTGAAACTATCACACACACGGAAGGATTTTCTTTCAGCTGAGATGGTGAACATGGTAAACATTGTAACATCAAATTCTCAGCATTGTCACTGTGACCATGTTAGCACATTTACTCGCTTCCAAGAGTGAATGACAACTCACAGGCACAAGATCACCAAGTATATTAGTGTAATATTTACTCATCTTTAGCCAATGTCTAACTTTTAATGGCGTAGGAGTAAAAGTGCTCATGGGATATGAAAAGAATATAACAAGACGTGAGGTGACACAACCGGTGAAGTGCGAGTTAGAGAGCGAGAGAGAGATCAGGATGGTGCAGCAGGGCCAGCAGCTCAGAGTAGAGAAGGTGGAGGAAGGGGGAGACCATTTTTCTTTCCAAGAATCAGTCTTTAGTTAGAAATAGGCCTTTTATTTACACACTACAACCTTCCTTGTGACTTCTATTCCAGCAGAATACAAAATCAGCCTCTGTTAACCAATCCGCTCGCATTATCCCTGCCATCCTCTGTTAAACTCTGGTCGTTAGTCTTGTGAACCTGTGAGCTGGACACAACTTCAAAGCTCCTTGACAGCAGTAAACAAATTGAGACTAAAACTTATACATCACTGAAAGAAATCAGCCATCGATGAGGGTGTGTGTGAGGGCAATGAACAAAGATGTGAGTACATTTTGGCAGGTTCTGCTGCGTGGCCCGCACACAGAGCAGCGATCCATGCAATATGCAGCTCCTCATAATCTCCTTTTGGAGTGATGTTCAAAGCAAGTTAAGAATACGGTGAGAAAGCTGAAATAATGATAATGTTGACTGCGCATTGGTTACAAAAAAGGAAATGAGGGAGGGAGGCAGGGAGAAGGGATAAAGAAAGCAAGGGAGGAGCGGAGGGAGGAAAGATTGAGGAATAAAACATTAGGGAAGGAAGGAAAAGAGAGACAGTATAAAGGAGGGAATGCAAGAGAGGAGAAAGTTGTGAGAAACAAAAGATAGCAAGATGTGAGCAGATGGATTAATTTCAGGGAACAGGAATGAAATGTAGCAAAGAAACGAAGGTGTGTAGGTGATAGACAATGCTCTGTTTACCATGTGTCATTCTGCTGATGTGTTGGGGATTAAAGCTTCGGTCCACATGAAAGAAGCCGCCTCATTATAAAACTCCCAACATATTGCTACCTGTTTGGCATGTGAGGCTAACAAGCTACCGTGCATCCCCTACTTAATGTCAGTCATCTGTGTATTTCTGTAACTAACAAATAACAGAACTTATTTTAGCATCTCATGCAAAAGCCCACACATCCAAACACATCTTCTGATCAAAACCTAATCTTTCTCCTCCACTCTAATGAGATACGACGGAAAAGAATAATTAGGATGAAAATCTATGGTGGGAAGTGCGGTAATAGCTTAAAAAAAAAATCTTTTCATTATTTCGAAACTGGAAGAAAGACTCAGATCTTGCCTGAGGGCAGCAGCTTGGGAGATAATTGGGGATTCATGATGTGATTGTGATTATTGATGAGAAAGGAGAGGGGATGGTTGGCCGCTGTTAATCCTGACCCGCCTCCAACAGAGCCGCCGCTGACACAAACAACAGGTGTGGACTTGCATTTTAGTGTTCATCCAGGGCTTTTAATGAATACAAATTCCCAATTAGGAGAGGATGGAGGCACAAGACACGCACACACATGCACACAAACTCTGCAGATGCAGACATATAAAGTGGCAGCTGGAGAAGTGCAATAATGTTCCTCAGGGAATAGAAAACCTGAGCAATGGCGGTGCAACATGGTGAACTCCGTGGAAGAGGAGCCAATCCCTCTGTAGGTATACAGACGTCATTCTAAGGAAATGAAAACACAATTATTCTGATTTTGTGGTGATTACACACTAATAAAAAGTCCTAATTAGGAATATTATATTCACTTCCTGTCGATAGATGCCCCTCAATCCTACACACTGAACCTTTAATGTGCAGTGTACTTTCTTTCTCCCTTCTTTTGCTAATGTCTCACTTCAGAGACAGGCTTGCACATTGCTAGAGAACCAGCCTCCCACTCAACTCGTTCGTGTAACACAATATGGGTGTGTAAGCTATTGCTGACAATGACCCTGATGAAGATCGATGTTGGTTATAACACGGTCATTTAAAATACATATTGCCATGTCAAATAATGGCTTTTAATTTTGCACAAATCCTACAGTGCGCCTTGGATCGTTTTTGAAGGAGACTTTCATTGAACGTTTTTTATTGAGACTATATTTCACCCATGCAATAAGCCCCTCACAGTATGGAATAAACTGAATGTATTACTTTACACAAATGGGTACAAATGATTAAGAAATTGATGTAGCTTGTTAGACGGCATTACACAAAGTATATAAAGATTCCCCTAACTAAACAACTCGCGAAACTCAGTGATTTTTTTAAGGGAATCTGGTACTTTCTCTCTAGGTGGCAAAGGAATATAATGCAGTTATGATGCTCTTTAGATTGTGCCACTGTGGTTATTACAGCCAATAGCACAACACACAGTCTCTCTTTCTCTTTCTCTCTCTGTCTCTCTGTTTCTGTCTCTCTCCTGTCAACAATGTCCACACACTGGGTTGGAAATTAGCACCAGTCACCAGCCACATGCTTTTAAAATATGAAAGCAGGTGGTAGATTTCACAAAATAATGATTTACTATTGAGTGGCTGGTAAATTTGAACATCTATCTGCCACTAGCTAAAAAGTTTATTTCCCACCCCGCCCACACATATTTAATAATTATGTGTGCTGCTTTCATATTGTATTGTCTGTGAGCTGATGTGTGATGACTGTGTCTGTGCCTTGAGGATGTTGCTGAGACCTGTGATTTATGGTCTGAGGGCATCATTCTTAATGAACATCTATTGAATGAAGGCATGTTTACTATAAATGTGTGGTCTATATACTAATGTCATGCAAGGATTATGCCCACTTTATAGATTGCAGCGATGTTATTGCCACATTGCTAGCTAGCTGCAGCAAACTCCTCCCAACTTGGCAGCAAACTGTCCCTGTGTGCACTGGAAGTCATGGTCGATGAGTAACGTCATCTGCAAGAAGGGATGTAATCCTGAGGCCACCATTATGTCCATATTTCAGCTGCGCTTGGACATTCTGTCTGTGAAGAATCAGTGACAAGGCACAACCCTGGCGGTGTTCAACACCCACTACCAATGAACTAGACGCCCTGTTGAGAATGCAGACAAAGCTCTTACTGCAGGGCTGTGTGTCTGGAATCAGTCTCTTATTCACTTAATCACTTCTTCATATATAATAGACATTCAGTAGTTTATGCAATGGTGAGCAGTAAATAGAGATTTAGGACATTTACTGATCATCATCATTTAGCACCATCACTGATGGCTGTACTCACGATGCAAATTTTTGCATCTATAAAATGTGGTGCATTGAATTGTGGGATTATTGTTCATGCCATGGCTACTTTTATTTTTCCACTGTTCGGCAACCTGAACAAAATCTACATTGCTCCTCCTGAATCCAAGGTCCAACAATCGGCTTGAGCGATATCCCAAGGACGATGAGGGATCTGATAACAGCAATGATAATATTTGTCCTCAGTCTGAGCAGACCTTCAGATGAAGGCGATTCACCTTTTCAGAAACTCTCTCATCTGGATTATGACTCTGGACTATAAGAGGACACTACTTGATGAAATAAATCAAGTAAATGAAGCTGAAACTGGAGGAGATGCTTTGGGTTTACCCTCCTGTCAAGCAGGATAGTGGTCACTTCATCATCACATTAGCAACTTCTCTACAATTCACTGTCCTTTTTCCCTTTTCCCTTTTCAGTCAGGCTTAGGAAAAATCCCTTTAGCACCCTTCCTTCCAAAAAATGAGAGAGAAGCCTGACAGAGAAGTAAAATGACCAAACAAAATAAAACAAAGTAAGACATGCCAAGGACAAGACAGGCCCTGCGGTGCCAGCCAGCCTAACAAACTGTCTCACTACAGCCTCAATCTCTTCCATTGATTTGCTGACAGGGGATCTTTAGCCCTGAGAAAAAACAATCCATTCTGGACACCACTTTCTGTCAGCGTTGTGCATTTTGAAATACCTTATTAAACATTTATGACTGGGCAAGAGTTATTACAACCACAATTCTATTAATCTCAGTCATCAAATATACATCACTGGTTTATCCATTTGGCTCTGCTGTCACATTATCTTTACAGACAAGCTCTCGGTGTGGCCTTTAAAAAAACATTCGTTTATAAGGATCACATGAATTCAAAAAGTTTCGTCAAGTACATCATGACATGTATTTGTAGGTGACTCAGCAGATAGTTGAAGTGTAATGTAAGGCATTAAGGAATTAAAATGTGGGCACACTATGAAGAAAAGGCAATTTAGAACCAGCAGTCACAGCAAAGAGGAAATGATACAACAGTGACTTGTGAAAGCAAAAACTCCATCAGTGCACCTGAGCATTGATCTTAAATGAAGTCCCGTGACAAAGTGAAGCATTAAAGTCTTTCAACATTAGATGAAAGACAGAAGCACAAGATAAGCTAAGAGAGATGTCGACACTCTGTCTAACAACAGAATGTAATTGAGTTGCAAACCCTCTTAGTTAACTGTCACCAATGGCCTGCTGTAAATCCCATTTGGATTACATAGTAATCTGTCTAAATAATAAAAATATTTGTCCCCAAGGACTCTGCCCTAAAAGTCATGTTGGAAGCTCCATATGACATTAAGAGGACACAGATAACTAAAAAGTTTGAATTTCCCAAACCCCCCCGGGTGCTGATGTCCGTATACTGCACATGAATGTCTGCCAACACAGCTGATGTGTGCTGCTTTATACCAAAGGGGATGACGCAGAGAAATATCTCATGTCAGTGAGTCCAGCTGTCCGTGAGGGCTGCTCACTGCTGTTTACAACAGTTTGCATTTGACTTTTCACGTTTGGATTTGTTCCTTCCTCTGGGGGCAGAAATATCTACATCAGACACCAGAATTCAATTTGGACAAACAGAGCATGTTTAAATAGAAAAACAGCCACGCTTGCAGCTCTGTGAGGCTGTTAGCATGCTAAAGTACAGGTTATCTGAGTTGTTTCTGTTTTTATCAGTTTTAATAGGATAATAGGATAGGATAAAGAGAACAATTCAGCTCCCAGAAACAACTGAATGATGATCACTGAACTGATCGTGAACATAAAAATGAGCTGAGCACCTACAAACAAACAGCTGAGCTCAAGTTGCAGCCCCTGCTGATGTTCTGTGTCCTTCGAAAAGCATTAGAGTAGCACAGATTTTTAACGTAAACTGCTTTATTCAGTGCTTTAATTATTGGAGTAATTAAATGGCGTTGCAGTAATGAATGCATGAACCAGTTTCTCAAATTCCATTTGTGATGTGAGTCTTTTTAATTTTGATATGTTTCTCCCGTGGTACAATGATGATTGAGAAATATTTGATAAGTGATTTTCGAAGATAAGGTCAACCTCTAGGATGACTGAGAGACTCCTGTGGCAGAAAATCACATATTGTGAGATGAGGTCTCCCAAGTTCCCACCCCATTGGTCTGACCTCATTAACAAAGGGTCAGACCGCGAGCCAATAGCCACAGAGTTCCTCCACCCAAGTCAAACTCAAAGCATTCTGTAGAGGACCGATTACATTTGTTCCTCAACAACAAGTAGACAGACTTGTAACTTAGTCAGCTTCACTGCAGGGAATCCGGAGCTTTTGCAGCTAATTTTTTTTTAAAGCACAAGAAATGAGCGATAACTAATTCATTTTAATGTGTGTGAACTGAAATTTGAACTTGCTTTTCTGAAGTGTGAACCTGCACAACACTTGTTCCTACATTTCATCCTGAGCAGAACATGACTGAACTGCCACGATGGCAAAAGTCATCAGCATTTATCCTCTGAAGACTTTGTGCTAAAACTCCAGGAGATGTTGACATATTTCACTGGATAAGTGAAGTCTTATCTCTGTATTAGAAGTCATGGGAACATCAAAGTCATTGGGATGAATCCTCTGTGGACTATTGATAGCTGTTCCAGATTTCATGACAATCCAATAGTTGTTGAGATATTTCCGTCTGGACCAAAGTGATGAACAAACCAACACAATGGCATTGCCATCCCTGGAGCCAAACAGCTAACCTGGCTAAAAAGCCTCAATTATTCTGTGTCAATGGATATAAACACATCTTGAAAGCTTTATATGATATATGGCTAAATGTTTAGAATCTAAAGAGCAAGAAGAGCTTTCTTTGTTTCCTTATTTCTTTGCCCCCCCCCCCAACCTCACCACCTTTGTGCATCACTTCCTCTTCTTTCCTGCTTGCATCTTGACCTCTTTCCAGTCATTCCATTAAAGCAGAAAGGAAATGTCCTGTAATTGAAAAGAAACTGAACGGATGTTGCCCTGTCAACTACACTGATCCCATAAGTTCTTTCATTTTTTTTAATTAAAACTGCTGCTTAGTATTAAGTCAAACGCATTCAGCAACAAACAGCATTCACTGAGGTGCCAGGCTTTAATCATGTAGTGTTTATGTAAGGACCAACAGAAGAGTAGACACCAACTATGGAAGTTCTTTGTAAAATAATAATAATAAAAAAACCTTCTGCTTTACAGAGAAGTAACATTAGGAAGAGTGTAACCAGTGGTCGTCAGTGTCAAACTTGATATGGATTCAACATGTTTCCATTTCAAAAGAGGAAAATAAAAGTAACATTTTTCTGCTTCTAATTAATCATCACTTACCAACATTTTCTCTATTAATTACCTTCCTTCAATTTTCCTCAGAATTTCTATGGTGACCCTACTGCCTCTGCCAAGAGCAGAGAACTCCCAAATAAAACTACAATCTGTATATATGTATCTGTATGTATATACATACATACATATACACACACACACACACACACACACACACACACATATATATATATGAGGGTTGCATTGAAGGGAGCTGAGACATTCTACACTTGCGCAAAAGTGTCTTAACCAGTTCATGTAAACCTAGACTGGACACATGTCTTTTCCGATTTACTTCCATCTTTCTGTTGACTGCAAGTCTCTAAGAGAGACAGTCACTGATTGGTACTAGAAAGCTGAAGTTGCAGAGCACAAATGAAATAAAATAATCTTTCAAACTAGGCAGGATGTGTCTTGGCTGTCACTGTCTTCATCCTCCACTTCATTCATCCAGTTGTCTCCCTCCTGAAACTCTCAGCCAATTAGAGTTAGTTGTGAGACGCTGTCCGTCTGTCAGCCGCAAAAAGCTTTCCAAGACTCCCCCAGGACCTCCTCTATGCATGTATTTGTGAGAGTGTGTATGTGTCTATGTGCGTGCATGTCCCATTGTCATCAGCTGCTCCCTGACTTAACCACCTCTCACTCTTTCACAGCAAGAACTCAAGATAGCACTACATAATACTACTCCCACATGTGCGCAAATCACAGTTACACAAAGAGGGAAAGACATGCTCACACTCAGACACACACATACACGCAAAGCCAGTGTCGGGCTGAGCTGTCTCTCTTTTTCCACCCACCTCTCGCTCTCAGTGACAAGAGAAGTCCAAATATAGTGCAACTGACAACACCCTTCATTGCAACCTGCTGTATGACCAACTTGACAAACACTCTAAAATCACCCTGAGGCCCAGTAAAGTGTAGCACAGACATGCATGGGTGTAAAATCCATAACATGCGCAAAATAAAACGTGTGAATCACATAAATAAACAAGCAAAGCATCATCTTCTATAGAGAACCAGAATTGGGGTTAAAAGGTTAATCTATTCAGTTTTTATAGAAGATGATATGTATCTGATTAAAAAGAAAATGCCCTGCGGCAGGGAGAAGTGAGAGGCGTCAAGTTCGTGTAAGGCAGCAGCGTGAAGTCATCAAGACAACTCCAATCAATAGATATCAAGATGGGAGTCGTTCCATGATGAATAACAAGCATGCACTAAAAATAAAATTATTCCCCACGTTTCCATCAAGACGAGCTGTTGGTGTCAGCGTGTCATTATTTATGAAGGCTTGACAAGCTGCCTATCACCTCCTGTTACCCAAAGGGACAATGTGATGTGACACAGATGCTCAGAACAAATAATTATGTCCATCTGTGAAAGTTTTCATAGTACAATGCATTACTGCAGTATGACACCCACTTCCACCTTCCCAGTGTTCTCTAATCCTTTTACAGCTTCCACAGATGTTTATTCGTTTATGAGTAAAGGATAGCCTATAAAAATGATATCTATGCCAAAAATACATTACAAATTTCAAACAACAAAAATGAAGCAATGTAAAATATGGAATAATGCTCAAATTAATTAGCAATGTCTATTTGCACGAGGGTGAGAATAGCCACACGGCAGCTTTTCATGGTGGCTATTTGGCTATTCCACAATCATATCTTTCTTTAAATATCTAAAAACATCTAAAACCCATTATAAAAATATATGCTAACATTAATGTAACATTATGAAAAGCCACAAATGTACTGTTAGCAATGCATTTATTTAGCTTATCCTTTGTGTTTATGGGTTATCAGTATGTTAGTTGCTCATCGTTAGCTAAAGTGAATCATATAATGGATGCTCTCTGCAGTGAAGAGCACTATGTGAAAACAGCCATAATTTGGGAATGACAACTGCTTTGCTGAGGATAGTCAGTCCGTTGTATTAGCACAGAGCAGAGTTACATGAACGTTGTGTGTGTGAACTACTGTCTGATACTGCATAAACAGAAAGCTAACCAAGTTACTGTAGCGTCAGAATGGTGAGAAGATATATTGTACAAATTGTAAATGCATGACAAAACTAAGACTAAAAACAGCATCAGGTTTTCTTGACTAAAACTAATATCAAATAACCAAACAATATCTGATTTAAGCAAATTTCCATCAAAAGACCAAACTAGTAGTTTAACATTAGTAATGTTTTAAACACACTTCTGTATGCAGATATTTTGCACTGTGAAAAAGAAAAACTACAGTGATATGTGCATCAGCAGGAGAAAATGGAAGGACTCAGAATGTGAAAGGCAGATAGAGAGGGAGAGAAGGAGTTGACTACTACTCCCCTTCACTGCACGCACGTTGAACAGCAACGCTGGCTAACTACCAAACTGAAGGAGAGAAAATTTCCCTGCTGAGACATTTTGAGCAGCACCACAAAAAAACATTTCTCTCGATAGAGTGTAGATGCTGTGACGGCTTGACAAAACATCTCAGAGAAAGGCAACGGTTTGTGAACATGCACAAAGAGATACACAGAGAAAGTAAATCACTTAGTATTACTTCCTTTGCTCTTAATCTGACAGGTGTCAGCCATGAAAAAGGAATGGGAGGGAGACTTTGGAGCGCTCTTGTCGTGCCTTGTGTTTTATTTTTCCATTTACTGGTGCAATCTGGACTTCTACAAGGGGCAATAAAGATGTTGGGGGAGTGTTTGTACTTGTGCTTGCTACATAGTGAGGACCAGGACAAGTCTTTAACCAAGTGAGGACATTCTGGCCCGTCCCCACAACTTCAAAGAGCTGTTTGAGGATTTGGTTTTAAGGGTTAGGTTAGAATTAGTGGTGATGGTTAATGTTAGGATAAAGGCCCGGGAAAGCATTTTGTGAATGATGGTCCTCACAAGGATATACAATTGTGCGCGTGTGTGCGAGCGCATGTGTGTGTTTGCCTGCCTGTATGCCTCTCTGTCTATCTGTGATATGTCTGCAGCAATTTCCTGTGAAGTGTTTTGAGTAGAAAGATGAAAGTGAAGGATAGTTCTCTTGCTCCTCTTCTCCCATCCATCGTCTTCTCTCCTTCATCTCACCCTCCACCCTTCTTTGACAATCTGTCTGAAATAAGGCCTTTCAAAACTGAGAAAATAATAAAAACACGAAGCGGAAATAGAAAGAAAGGAGGAGTGAGAGAATAGGAGAGGCAGACAAATAAGAAAGTGCTCATAAAGGCTGTGTTGGGTATTCACACAGTGATGTCAGTCAGTTAGTGGGAGGTGTTTGGAGAAAATGCAGCGATGGAAAAGAAAGCAAAGATAGTAGAAAACAAATAGAATTAAGGGCAGTAGAGTGACACAAATAAGGAAGTAAGAAAAGAAGCATGGAGGCAAAGAAAGAAGGACTGTTGGACGGGTGGAAAGAGGAATGGACCAAAGTGTCCGGTAATGTTAATTAATGTTCCTGATTCATGAAAGGAAAACGGTATCAGACTTATTAATGTTTCAAATGGATGAAATTGGAAAAATGGAAGGAAGGCTGGGATAAAACATAGGTAAGGAAGGAGTAAATAAAGAAGACGAGAGTGAGGCGGGAACGAGAGAGGAAAAAGTTCTGAATGTTGAAAAGACTAAGAAGGAAGATGTAAAAAAAAAAAATTAATTAAAAAGATAGGAAGGAGGGGAAGAGAGAAGACATCAATGAAGAACATTAATAACGCTAAGTGAAGAGGACGGTTGCACAAGCAAAGCAGCCTCAGACCAGCAGTAGAAACTGGTACGCCTGACCCATCGCTCAGAGATCAGAGCCACCGAGAAGGTCACTGTGACACTTTTCACATTTCCAACACTCAAACTTTTTGTCAAACTGACACTTTGTGATGGAAAGAAGTGCCACTTTGAACAGAGGAAATATCAGCTGCTGCTTTCCCCAGAGAGGTGTGATAGATACTCGCCCAGGGCAATATGTGGCGAGGCCTATGGCTCAGGGCAACGTTTGGAGGGAAAATGTGCGGCTGTGTGTCCACCTGTCTTTATACTGCCTCCTTTGTGTGCCTGTTTTAAAAGGAAAATGGAGCTATTGACTGCTCCCTACAGTGCTAAAAGCTGAGCCCCTTTTTTAAAAAGATGTTAAACTTCGACACAAAAAATGGCATGCCGAATGGCTTTTCACAACAGCTGTAGGCCTGACAGGAGTGCCTGAAGAGCCTGCTGAGAGACGCATGTGGAAAGAAGAGGAACCCAACTGACAAATCCTTTTAGAGGTGAGCAAGAGCGCACCGTGGAGCCAGCCGGCTCTGGCAGACCTTGAGATTTTGGATACAGGAATCACTATGGAGGCAGAGAATTGCATTAACTTCATTAAAATCTAATTGACTGGGCCTGTGGTCACACCTCTCCCCCTTTAAAGTTGATACAAATGGCTCATTGGCCAGCCGCTCTTGACATTTTGCTGTCTGATCTCGGTCTGATCACACCTGGGTAAGAGCATGTGGCATTTCACAGGGAGTAATAATTAGGTAGCTACAGATTTTTTGTGTGTCAGTGCACTGTGGCATTAAAAGGGTTGAGGATTTACTTCTTGGCTAGCAGCTCTTCAAATTTAGAACCTCCACTCATGTGATTGTCTCGCACTCTCTGCTGCATCTGACATTTCCAAGCCATCAATAATTAGATGTGCCGTGTAATTTCATTTCTTGAGTAAGAGAGTGGTGACATTAAAAAAATACTTTTAGTTCCTCTGGACAAAGAGACACAAATCTGTCTTATCTGTCTGTTCTTAACCTAATGACACAAGTAGCTGCATTCAAAATGAGCTCAGGCAGCTGTCCTTTGCTTGATAAAGACGAAGTGAGAGGTGTAAATGAGAAATCACACAAGCGGGCCTTATAAAAACAGTACACCATGCAGTTTTCTATAAACAGAGTAATTCATGGTGAAGCATATCTGAAGGCTCCTGTTCCCCAATAACCTGCAAGACACTCAGCGGGCTAATGCAAGAAGTCGTACAAACAGATTTGTTCTTAAGTGGCACATAGAAGTGATTTAAGAGAACTGGTGTTGACTAATTTTCTCGTATATAGAATTCCTGTATTTAGAGTCCTCCAGGACTGTCATGTACAAATAGTCTTAACAAGGAAAAAACACTTCTATTAAATGGGGAACTCCACCAGTTGTAGACATCAAGGCCTATTTGCAGATCTTGAGGAATACTACTGCATATGTGGAAAAAGATGCATAAAGCCTTTGTGTCTCCAGAGTAGGAATTCAGATTTTTTCTCAAAAATGAGATATTTTCTGGCCTGAGAACAGAAGCATGCTATGCCTGGGTATCTGGATCTGCACTTGTTTTCAAGGTACAACTTCATTGGATATATTTCAATAATCATTAAGGGTAAAGAACACCGTTTATGTTACAATAGAATGAACATATAAACTTTGTATGCAGCTTGACCTTTGCTGTAGCTGCGAGGAATATGGAATTCAAGTTGCAAGTGTTTTTTTTTACCATTCTTCATTGTATAAACAAACAAAATTCATTTCAGTAAGTAATTTTGCATTCAATTTTCAAATTCATTCAATAAAGCTGAGACAGATTTCATATTCTGCCAGCATTCACAGGCTGCTACTGTGGGCCTTCTGTAATAGCCAAGCAACATTAGATATCATAATTAAGTCAATGATCACTCCAATTTAAAAAGCAAAGCGCTCAAAAAGCTCTCACTCACTTCGTGTGAGATTTTGGATGGATTCTTTGGGACATTATCTTCCTTCAGTGGTGCTCTGAGATAAGCACATTTAACCATACTGTTGAATGTGTTCATCACAATAAGCTTTCAGTGTGATCCACCAGCTCACGCACACAGCTATTGCAATTTAAGAACTGAATCTGTCGGCATCCATATTTTCTAAATATATTCCATACGTTCTAAATGTAAAAAAAAAAAAAGAAGAGTGAATCCTGTTTCCCGGGATTAAACTCTATTGTGTGAAGTGATGTCTCCTCTGCAGCTTAGTGTCTAACATTTTGTATCTCATCTGTTTAATTGGTACACACATGGACATTGTAAAAATGACAGCTTTAAGTTACATGCTGTAACTTTTTCTTAACTCCCCTTAAATCCACGCCTTAGTTGCTTTGTTTGAGCTTCTGCTTCAAAAGTGTTTTGGGTCAACTAATACCACCACAGTACTATTTATTTGTATGAAGTTCTTCTCTCTTGTTCACAATTTGGGGCTGTCAATTATCTTAAAAATCACCAACTTCCACCTTCTTGTTTACAAGTGACTTGCAACCAAGTTGGTACGAGTAATTATGAACTCATTTATATGAACGAAGTCCTCACCATTCAGGTCTTTTTGTCTTTAAAGGATGTGATCTGACAGCTGCAGTGAACTAACAAACACGCTTTAGGATCTTGGCACGTTTGAACCTGTTCCTGATCCATTTTCAGAAAGTAGTCCGAGCTGTGACTCTCAGCTGGTGTACCCTGCGGTATGGGCTTTCAAAATGAGCTTTATCACACATATTTTCCAAAACTTCATGCATGCCGGGCCCTGTGCAGTGGCCTTTGTGCTCACATGCTTACTGGGGAGAATTTGATGGATGGCATGATGGCCAAGTTTGACTTAAACAAACAATCAGTAGACGATAGAGTGCCGTCATGCATTTGCAATGCGTGCAGCAGCAATTCAACAAACACCTCAACTTTGACTTCTCCCTATGTTTATACTGCTAAGATGGAGCAAGCAGTTGTTGTTGTGTCAATATCTATTCAGCCTCTAAATATTTGCTTTCAGATAAAAACCTGTGTGTTGTTTCTGATTGGTTACTAAATGCTACCTCATGACTTTCTGAACAATATGACCTCTTCCTGGAGTGTGCTGCAGTTTGAAGAAGCACCTTTTTGACACCACCATCGACACCAGTGAGAGCTCTCAAGTCTCTCTCTTTTGGCTGCCTGTCTGTCTGCGTCTCTGTCTGCCAGTCTGCCTGTCTTGTGCCGGGCTTAGGCCTGTGTTAGTTCGGGGAGCGCAGGTCGGCGCTGGGATGGAGAGGTTGGTCTTAAGGCTTTGTCCACACATCACCACAGCTGATTGCTCCTCTGGATGGTTGGGATTCTCATCTAAGACAGGGATTACTGACCCATGTCGGCTTCCCACCTTTACAGCAGCCACTTCGATGTTCTCCCAGGCTGAACTTGGACGCCCCAGAGAATTGAAAAGATGTGAGTGTGCATGTGTGTGCCTTAGCGTGCTTGTGTCTAAAGCCTTGAAAAGACAACTTCAATATCTTTTTCAACAACCAAAACGCTATTTTCTCTGCAAGAAGTATGTGCATCTACATGAGGACACATCCAAACACTGGAATGATGCTAGTGTTTAGTTTCTTTCTATTTATGTGACAGCATTTCTTTTAATTATCACCTTAGAATCAGGCTGCTGATGATCTGGTTCGCCTTTCACAGGCCATCTGGCATGCTGTCACCTCAGTTTTACACTGGTTATTTATCACACATCCACACCTCAGTTGCAGTGCTTAACATAGATTCAATATAATATAACTCGTGTATCAACATTCACACATAATCCCATAAAGAACTGCAAATGACTGATTTTAGTTTTGGGGTTTTGTCCAGATTTAACAAACAAGCTATAACATGCTACTTACTGAGCTTTAGAGATGTTGGTAGGCAGATTCTTTTTAACGGTGGACCCCCAAAATGTAGAACTATTTGTTTAATGCTGTCAAAAACATGGACATGCACAACAATTGTTAAGCTATTCTAAAAAGTGAAACTACTGTCAGCTGGAGTGGAAATTGCTGAAAGACCGTCAATAACCTCAACCCCAACCCTAACCCAATCCTAATCAGTGATTATAGACCATCAGCACAACACCAGAAATATTGGTGTTGATTTTAATTAATAATGTGTGTATGTAGTATGAGTCGATTAATCCATTACTCATTAGTCATGCAACCTAATAATTTTCATTAATGAGTAATTGTTTTTGATAATTGTTCACTTATTCCAGCTTCTCAAATATGATGAATAAATTTACTTAATATCATTTTAAATTTAGTCCTTACATACTGTTCAGGTCAAATTTGACCCATTTTGAGTGAAAACATTCTTTTACCCTGAAATTTGATGACTTTTTCTAATGTGACCCAAAATTCACAAAAAACAAAATATTTAAAATTATTAATATCTATTTTCAGTTTTCATGACATATATTCAAATCATTATGGCTGTTATCTTTTTCATGCCTTCGGTAAAATACACAGGACCTGATATTGTGTGATGTTTTTTCTCCAAAAACAAGCAGTGTACAACCTACAAAATACACTCTCGCTGCTTTCTGAAACACTCATTAAGGATGAATCACCCATTTGTTAATGTGAGATAAAAGCTATGTAGACATTCAGTGGTTCATTTGGTATAGATGCTTGTTATGATAGGATTCTTGGGCTGGGTCAGCTGGTGAAGGTGTAGAATATGAACATGAGCAGTATGTAAGGGTTCACTTTGTACTGCTGCTCAGATTTTTTAAAATCATTTTTCGACATTTTATAATGTCATAAACAATATAAACTGTACAATTTTTCCACTGTAACAACTAATCAATTAATCCATATATAATCCATAATCTAAGTAAGCATTAGTTGCATCCCATGAAGTGAAGCAGTAGCAATTTGTCTGCTGCAAAGAAGATCAGGTTCTTGATTTGTCCATCCTGCAGGTGTTGCACTGTTAGTATGTGGAATGTTTTAGAATGTAAATGTTTTTTTATATATATAATTTTATTTTGCTTTTTGTATTTCTGGGCTAATAACATGTCAGCCTACTATACTGCCAGTGACGATTATACACATGGTTCTCCTCCTAAAAGAAAAGACACTAAACACGTTGTGGGATCTATACTTTGCCATGTGAATGGGACGTAAGGCAGGACACAAAACTTTATTGATTCAGGGATAAAAATAAATTTAAGACTCCATGTTACTAAGTCCATCAACTCAATAGCCAACATTCCAGCGTACAGTGTACAATCGAGCTGTTTCATTCTACAGCTCAACTGCTAACATTCCAGTCTACAGTACACAATCAAGCCATCTCATTCCGCTATGAAAAAGGCTGAAGTCTCCATTGTGCCGGGGTAGTTAGTAGCTCCAGAGACAGACAGAGCCAGCCAAGAGAGGAGTTAGGGCTGTCCGTCAGCCTCTAATGTCTCCACACAACAACCCAAACCTAAACTGACAGGCACACACCACACTGACAGCCCACTAACAACATGCTATTGTTCCCTCGCAAATGGCCAGGACACACCTTTCAGTGCCCACGGAATGAGAGAGCATGGCAGAGAGAGGACGGACAGAGACGGCCACATACTGCAGGCCTGAGTCCAACCAGCTCACAGGACGTACAAGTAACATTTAAATTATGGTTGGTCCGCGTGGATAAAGTCTTCTAATTTTATGCTGTGATACTGATGCTGTGTATCGTGATGAAGTACATTTTCTGGAAAATCATTTGAGAAATTGATTTCAGACAAAATAACCAGATGCTAATGTCTGTTTTTGGGCAAATTAAATACCTGACAAATTCTGCATTGATGGAAAAATGCTATAGACCCTATAAACAGTCCCACTCACTTACATAATACATCCACAGTTATAAAAGAGAAACGTAGCAATAATTCCACTGCTCTGAGTTACTACATTATATGTATAGCTACAAAATTTTGCTGAAACATGTGGTGGTGGTTCACACAGAAGGACACCGAAGCAATGACACATCTGAGGTACTTTACGCGGCTGAGACACTTTTTTTCCAAAATTCACATGACTATTCAAATGTCCAGCTGACCAACTGTACGCACTTTCACCCTCCCAGTCAACTAGGCTGCTGTTGTTCTCTTTGCTAATGCAGAATGGAGAAAACTAGCAAATCGTGCTGATCAGATTATCGTGACACCGGACCACATAAGAAGTCATATGTGAGAGCGTTTCAGATTCAACAGCACAGAAATAATATATGATAAAGGTAATGTAATGTAACTGCTGTACTGCACAGTTAGTTTGTCAGGTGAGACAGCAGAGGCAGGGGCGGGGCTTGTGGACAGGCAAACCAGGCATTTGCTTGGAGCCCCCAGCCACTAGGGGGGCCCCGGCCCCTTATTTACAACACAATTATTGATAGGCCTGGGCTTTCAGGGGCCTCTGTTGGTCCCTGAACCTCGCTATGAGAACCATTAATCAATTTTTTCAGTATTCATCTCAAATGTCCCACAAATTGTGCATTTATGTGTGCAAAAAACAAATTATTGCAGCATGCATGGGTGGGGTGGGAGCCCCAGGGATTTCTTGCTTGGAGCCCCAAGAGACCCTAGCAACGCCACTGAGCAGAGGCAGCACGAGTGGATATTACAACATCTCCAACACTATCGTACGCTACATTGTTTTCACATTAATTCAAATAAATTTCGTGCTAATTCTCGTTCATTCATGTCCCTGTTCACAGCTGTCGGGGGGTGGGAGGTGTGTTGAAGCTGCGTACCATGCTATAAATGTTATGGCAAAATATCTGATGGTAAGCCAGTTTCTATCCTCTCAGTCGGCTAAATGTTGTCATGTTACCCAGTCTTACATGCATTTGAACAGACATGCAAGTATCTGACTCACCCACACACACACACACACACACGCACGCACGCACGCGCACACACACACACACACACACACACACACACACACTGTACGCTCAAGCACATCTCTCAGCTGTGTCCTGTCATGCACACTTCCTTGTCTGTGTTATGTTTCTCACACACACACACGCACACACGCACACACACACACACACACACACACACACACACACACATACACACACTCTTGAGGAGCTGAGGAAACAGCGTGTCCTCTCCGGGTGCTATCCAGTGGATGCCTTCCAAAAATATCTGATCCCCTAAAGGCACAGTTCACTCAAAAGAAGTGTGCTGATGTTTTCCAAAGGAATCTCATTTCAAGCACAGTGCAAGTCAGGCACGCACTGTCAGTATGCATCTGCTTTAATGATGCATGATGACAGGGGGGAGAGTATGAAGATTACCTGTGTCGCAATGTAAATACTCAACGTGGAAATGAGAATTTCACTGCGTTACACGTTCATCAGCTGCCATTTTGACAGAGCAAAATTAGTGTGTGTGTTTGTGTTTGTATGTGTGTGTCATTTCAGATCTTTATTGCCTCAGCTTGTCATTAACCTCTCAGTGGGCCCTCCTAACAAATGACAGGGGGGCATGACAACATGCTGAGATATGACGATGATACTGGATCGACTATGCATCGAGTATGCAGTTCTTGGATTTTAGTCATTATTTTATTTGTCTTTTGATGCATGCCATTTTTAGCCTCTGCCACTTGGTCTCAGTCCAATAGCAGGATTATAACAAAATTGGAAAGACATGGAAATAGTGCTGGTACATCAAAAATAGAGTGAGAGAACCAGCACTCTCCATCAGATGTCCACCCTACCTTCTGTCGAATCTCTTCCTCCATCTTAATGGGGGATCCAAATTCAGCAACCTGGCGGACGCCCTCGCTGGCGTAGCCTCCGTACTCCCACAACACATAGCCTCTGGAGTGAGATGCACCAATCAGAGCCGACCAGTGGTTTGCTCTTCCTAGAAGATGAGAGTAAGACAGACAAAAAAAAAAACGTAGATTTAAATTCTGAGAAGTCAAGAGGAGAGGAGTAGCTGGCTGGCTGCCTTCAGTCGTTCATCAAATTTTCCAGACAAGGATGATAAACTGGATATTATAGGTTAAGCCATACATTGTGTTCACTGTAGCCCATTTCCTGCTTCTACCAATCAGAGTGATATATCCATGCCACTGGCGTCATATTCAGCTGAGTTCAGATACAGCTTAGTGGTTGCTAGGAGCTACTTATGTCTAAGTTGTGGTTTTATGGGCAGGGTTGTGTGCAGGACTTTTTCTTGGCTGGGTGCAGCACCAGGCTGCCAGTGGAGACTAATACAAGTCACCTCATCTGACTGAGAGATGTGCACAGTGTACATGTATGCATTAGTGCATGGCCATGGTTTGAACTCACTTGGGTAGTCTTTGGGATGTACTTTCTCTGACCAGTTGCCATAGAAGGTGAGCCTGTACTTGGCTGTTCCACAGGCGCAGCACTCGATGGCAGGAGCCTCTGTGGCTTCACCGGGCACACGCTCTACAGGGAGACAGGACACAAACACTCAAACACACACTCATATGCAAAGATTTAAGGGCAGGCAAGACGCACAAGCCTAATAAATTATAGAAAACACAGATTAGGAGCAAATAGACAAAGCCGGTGTGTGAGAGTTGACACGGATGCACATCTGCATAAATTACCAGTTGAATGACTACAATTTGGAACCAGTGAGAATGTCACAAAATTACAGTGCTGCAATAAACTGGTATTTAAATGACACATTAGCCTGGACGCATACTCATAAATATTCAAATGCTGGCCTCGACCAATGTTTTGCAAAGATAGGTCAAGGGGAGTGCTTGAATATTTATGAGTCACCTAATTATTCTGAAGAAATTCTCATTTGACATCTAAGTTATAGCAGGATGAGTAAGCAAATCGAAAACAGTGTGGCTTGATTGGCTTGCATAATAGCCTGGAAAATTAGATTTTGGTGAGGAGAGGGAGATTTCATAAAAGTGAAATCCCCCTGAGATTAAATTTTAAAAACTATTTGCCCGGGTTCTGGTTTTTATTGTGCAATAAACGTGTGCAGCAGAGCTCAGAGAGCACCATCACCTCACTGTCTCGCAAGAGTTCAGTGTTTATGTGGGGAGTGGACAGCTTTCCAAATCTGGTGTGGCATTTTTCTCTGCGGTGAACAGGTAACATAAAAGCTGTGGCGCTGCTTTGTGGCAAAATTCAAAGGAATATTTGAATTCCATGCAGACTCCCAGGAGAGCCATGATTCGTTGTCCTCACACTTTTCCCCGCTGCCTCTGTTGGCTTCATATTTTTTTAACCACGGTACGAGAGAGAGAGAGCTGTTCTACCTCGAAAGGGGAAAAGAAATGACAGAAGATAGAACAAGGGATAATGGCACCATGATGCGTGGTCAAGGATGAAAAGATGAGCAACCAACGAGGGAGAAGGGGAGATGATGGGCAGCTGTCATTACCTTTCTCGCACAGTCGAATGGTGAGAGAGCCTTCATCCTGGAAATAAATGATTCTCTTCTGGACAATACTGGCCCTGGAGAAACAGGGAGAGAGGGAGGGAGAAAGGAAGTGAAAAATTGAGAAATGAGACAAAAAATGGGAGAGAAAGTTGGATAGTAAGAGGGGTGCAAAAAGGGCATTAGATGGGTAATACTGTGCTGTTTTTTTTTTCCATTATCTGATCCACGTAATCCGTGGCGAGAGGGGAAGGTAATGGGTTCCCCGAGGTTTCACAGTGGACATGGAGTACACATCTTTTCACAGAAACAGTGGCGTATTTTCCACACCTCATGGCACAATCACACTGCTGCAATGTGAAATGTAACAGAGCAATCACACTCACGGACATGAAGACGAGACAGACGGAATTACAGTCAGGAGGCAGGAATATAGATCTTTACACAAGCTGCACACACAGCCATGTTCTAACTTATGAAATAATATTGGCTGAAAATGAAACTGCGCCAATGAAAATAGGTTGTCCTGCCAATACCCTTTACTTTCCTCTTCAGTTAAAATGAAATGCATTTCTCATATTGCGCAAATAGTGCCTGTAAAATTTTGTATGATGCCACTCGTATGGAAATTCTGTCAGAGGAACAGCAAGCTCTGGTGGCCTTGCAACACTTTTCCAATGACTTTGCAATAGTTCTACATTCCATCGCAGTGGAGTTGCATACACTCCCAGTACTTTTACATTCCCTTTGAACAGTTCTGCAAGTTTGCACCTACATTTTTCTCAGATAATATACTTCCTATTACTACTGTGCTGTCATAAACTGTTGGATGAACAGGAAAAAGACACGATTGTTAGCTCTTGACACAGAGAGAAATCTGGGCACTGTTTCATTTCCAAACCAGGTTCCTAAACTTTTTCATCTTGAAACCCAAAACTGAAAATTAGTTCGCCCCAGGGAGTTAAACTCATGAATGCATAATTTCAACATTAGCCTAGATATATTTATTGAAATATTGTAATTTATAGAACTACAGTAAATCATGTCACTTGTCACAAACCTTGTTGTACATTTTTGAATTAAGTTTGCGAACAAACCAACTCCAAAGAAAAATCTGAATAAGCACCTCTGTCAACCAGTCAAGCTGCAGTTTACATCCATCCAGACTCACATAATGAAATGAAGACTTTGATGGAACTTAATAAACTTAATAGACTCAGAGACACTTAATCAATATCTCAATAACTCAATATCAGCACAACCAATGAACTTGTGGCGACTACAGTGATTTAAATATGGATGTTGCTGCAAAGAAGCTACAAACATGAAAGCGTCACACACATCTTCAAGCCGACAGCACAGAAGATCTTTACAATCAGCACAGATTCAAGATTAGTGTCACCAATTCAGTATATTCAGTGTAATATGGCAACGATTGATGGTGTTGAATAAAGGCCAGAAAAGTGTTTCTGCAGAACATTGTGATGTCACAGTGAAGCTGAGCTTTGACCTTTTGGATATAAAATGTCATCACTTCATCATTTTATCCTCTGAGACATTTGTGTGAAATTTTGTCATAATTAGCATGTGATTCTTGAGTTATAGTCAAAATGTGTCATAGTGACCTTTAACCACCACGATCTAATCAGTTCATCCTTGAGTCCACGTGAACATTCAAAAAAATTACCTAACGGCGTCTGTGAGATACCACATTAATAAGAAGGGAACAGACGGATGGACGGAGGGAGGGACAACCCAAAAACATAATGCTTATGTCATGGCTGTCACTGACGAGGAGACATAAAAATATTCTCTTGGGGAAATAGCACCTAACTTACTCTTCCACTGTCTTTTAAACACCTGCAGCTTTTTCTTATAAAGTGGGAGCATTGTATGCAGGTGTTATAACAATCTATAGCTTTCACAGCTCCTTGTTGTATCTAATTACTGCGACACACTACGCCAAAGATATCCATCTTCACATTTTCCTTCTGACATAACTACATGACTACAGTTGGTTGTACAATTCTTGGTTTTGACATGACTATTTCCCTGTGATATGGTCCAGTGCAGCAAAAAATGATCCGCAGAAGCTTGAGATTGAGAATCGAGTAGCACATCTGGTCCTGATCGGTTCATTTAAACAGGAATGGGGGGGGGGGGGGCATGCCGGTCTGCCCTGGCTGAGGGTGGAGGAGAAGCTGGTGTTCAGTCTTGTAACTGTCTTCTGGGTAAAATGTACAAGACAGTGACAATGGATAAGGCAGCTATCCTGCAACCTACAGCTAACACTTTCAAGAAAATTGTCCTTTCCTGGAATAATTTACCATCATTTGTTACAAAATCTCTGAATGAGATTATTTCTAACAACAGCAGAAGTGATTGCTAATAGAGTTAAGGCTATTTGGATTAATACATGGTTTATATAGTTAATTATGAAAAGTATGGCAGTGCTGCAGATTGTATCGCAGGCTAGTACTGTACCTATTTATTCAAATTAATTACCTGTTAAATATACTGTAAACAAATATGCTTCCTATTTATATGTATATATTTAGATAAGAATGTGAATGTGTAAATATAATTACATAAAACTGTTGTAGTTCATTTTTCCTGCGGACAGCAAAACATAAATAAATCTAATCATAAACTTTAGTTTGGACCGACAAACGTCAGTCAGGCAGGTGATTGACAGGCCGGAAAGGATGCTCAGGAGAAAACGTGTAAAAATGTTGTGGTAACACACAGTTGCCTGTATAAGCAGATGATTATGTGAGGGAGAGAATCATGAAGGAAAGAAGAAGCAAATTTAACAGTATTTATATACAAATCACTAAAAACAAGATCATGTCTTTAAGCTGCTGTGCAGCTTAGAGGTAGCACTGAAAGAGGAAACTGTGCTAAAATCCCAGTAGCGTCATATGTTACAGTGGCTTCGGCTAATCTTAATTTTGATTTGATAAATCCTTCATTTAAATTTCAATAAATTGTGTATCTTTTTGGAGTAGTTAATGGTCTTTTTCCAATCTGTTATCTCTAAGAAGCAAAGTTTGCGGACAGCAGAAAGGCGCAGATTAACGACTAATCAAGCCTCACAGTCAGAACACCTAAAATTTAGTTGATTTTTGCATCTGAAAATGCCACAGAAAGCTGTACTATATAATATATAACCGTGTGATATAAATTAAAATACATAAAACTTTTAAAATGTCTTTTTCTAAAAGCAGTCTTATGGTCACAACAGCAACGTCTTCACCTCATACAGCGGAGAGAAAGCGGGATATGAAAGTGAGCTGAACAACACTGAGTGTGGAGACAGAGGAGGGACTGGCGACATTAAGTAGGAGTTATCGGTTATATTGCTCCAATAAATCTTACACAGACTGGTGCAATATACCCTGCAACATGGGTAGACTGCTTGAAAAACAAAAGTGAAATATACAGACTATTACTGAGCTATACTTGATGGTTTTTAAGCAAATTCTGAAATAGTTTCAAAGATGATAAAGGTCATTAGATTTTTAACAAATAAGTTCATCAAAAAATGCAACAATAAATCTGGTCATTTGGACAAAGAATTGACATTTTTTTCACTGTGAGTGTTCAGTAAAATTGATTCATACCTACAGTGACACCCACTACCTGTCTTTCTTCACGATATTACCTCTTCACTACCTATCTGTATTTTGAATATTGTCATTTGTAGGCCACTACGCCTCAGAGAAGGCAGACAGTAATGGAGACGTGAAGGAGGAAACAGGTTCTAACAACACTGCATTTCCCTCTGGTCCTAAAGAGATGATAGATAACTTAATATATCTTTTTCAATAGTCTACAAGTGGAAAGTAAGGCCTTGCAGCTAGAATCATGAAAAAGTGTCTACTTTACATTTACTATGAAATTCTGCAACTAGTGTTGAGTTTATAACTCACATTATGACGTTCAACGTTATCATTTTTAATTGCTATAACCAAAACCACAATTTTTCAAATGCCTACACTGTCCAAAAAGACTAAACTAGGCATTAACTCCACTTCTTCTAATTGTCAAGTAGTCCTAATCTGGTCTGGTCTGGCAATCATTAGTAAATGAGTATCTGATATGAAAGACAGCAGCCTCTGCGTTGCGCTCTCTTTTACTTTTTCTGTCTTTATTTTTTCAATTTTCAGCTCTCCTTTTATTTACGATTACATTCACCATGGAGGGACTGTTGAATTGCGTGTAATTGCGTGAGATTCCTTGTACAGTATGTGTGCACATACTCGGCCAATAGCCAAAGCTACATTCATTGATTTTCTTTCCTTTCTTTTTGACCACTTGGAGGCAGGGGAGCATGTGGCAAACACAACATTGACATATTACCGCCTTGTTATTATCACCCTCAAAGCAACTGTTCATTCACACAGCATTCATTTTTAGCCGTGTTACTAGTAATCGGGTGAATGTACGTCCAACAGCCATGTTTTGGCTCTGTTTTGGTCTACACCAACTCCTGAGAAAAGCATGTGGCTCTTTAGGCAATAAACACTGCACTATGTTCACCAGATTAAATTGTGTTTGTTCAAGAGTGCATTTCAATGCATTGTCAATCAGAAAAGACAGAGCTTACCCAAATTCTTGCCTCTATCAGAGAAGGCTGTTCACACTGACATCCCCTCAAACAGTGAGATTTGATCATAGTTCTTTTCTTTTCCCTGAAGATCAGCACTCTCACATTGGGTAAGCACATCCAGCGTAGCTTCTCTCTGGAGATGTCGGCTCTCTCTGACTGGTCTGTCAAATAGCACACCCATGGAGCTGCTCAGGCTACATGCCTCTGACACCTCCTGATATACTGTAAATGGCTGCCAGCAAAAAGTAATGCACATGCCTATAAGAACGCCAATTGAAACCATGGAAAAACACAACAATAATACCATGTTTGGCTATTGTAGAAGAGAAATGTGTCCTTATGACACACACCAATCCTGCATATTTAAAACAAAGAATATTAATGCTTCCACATCTATATTTTTCCATCTGTCTGCGATCTGCCATAGTGCTGTTGACAGATTTTCTTACTCACTGTACTTCCCTGGCTCCCTCTATTCAGGTTTCTTATTAATCATACTTCCATTGGCATCTTATGCCTCATGCATTATATATATGCCACATCTCAGCGACATGCCTGCTGACTTCTTTTCTGTGTACCCTGGAGGCTTGGACGGCACTCCCTGCTGAATCTTCAGCACACTGTTTGGATTCATGTGGGGAGCTCTCCAGACAGCAGCTCCAACACATGCAACTGCGTTACTGTTCATACAACAATGTTTTCACTCCATGACAAGTGCTCCTGACTGCAATAATAAAAGTCACAGGATTTACTTAAAAAAATGTGCCTTCATTCTTTTCATGTTTAATTGGTTTGATTTTTTGATTTGTTGATGTGTAAATGTCCACATTAGTGGGAAAAGCAATTACACATTCAATTGTAATAAATATCAGGAGCAGTCGGTGATTTGAGGGGGGGTTCGTGGGGATGCCATCTCCAGAGCAAAATGACCAAAATGCATGAGCTGAGGGGATGTTTAGCTGAATGTGTTAGTCTACTCTGCCTGACTCACTGATCCTTTATCTGACTGAGCTTTGTGCAAGTTAGACTCTCTGGCCCCGACCATGGCTCTGATATATCAGTAGCCTAACTGTGCGGTGTATTGATAAATCCATGGTGCTGTCTGTGGTGCTGAAGGAGCAGACGGATTTATAACTGCGCCTTTTACTCTCAGTCCTGCTCCTCTGTCAGTTTTGTCTTTCTAATATTCTCTAAACTCACTGTGAATACTCACATCTACGCTATAATGTAGCCTGTGGTCTCTTTTGAGGAGAGTCACCTTCATAAGCTGAGAACTATGACATAAAACCATGAAACACACGCATGCGCGCACACACACACACACACACACACACACACACACACACACACACACACACACACACACACACAAAAATCCCCCTCTCACCCCCTAAGGTCGGCTCCTGAGCCAGAGGCCTGGGAGTTTGAGGGTTCTGCGCAGTATATCAGCTGTTCCTAGGACGCCGGTCTTCTGGACAGAGACTTCAAATGTTGTTCTTTGAATCTGCTGAAGCCACTCTCCCAGTCTGCGGGTCACTGCCCCCAGTGCTCTGATTACCATTGGCACCACTGTTGCCTTTACTCCCCACATCTTCTTTAGCTCCTCTTTCAGCCCTTGGTATTTTTCGAGCTTCTTGTGTTACTTCTTCTTGATGTTGCTGTCGCTTGGGATTGCTTCATCTATCACCACTGCCTTCTTCTGTTTGTCTATTAATCACGACGCCTGGTTGGTTAGCCACCACCATCTTGTCAGTCCGGATCTGGAGGTCCCACAAGATCTTGGATCAGTCATTCTCCACCACTTCAGGAGGTGTCTTCCATTTTGACTTTGGGACTTTCAGCCCATACTCAGTACAGATGTTCCTTATACTATGTCTGCTACTTGGTTTTGGCTTTCCATGTACGCTTTTCCTGCCAGCATCTTACACCCTGCCAATATGTGCTAAGCTGTCTCAGGAGCACCTTTGCACAGTCTGACCTGGGGTCCTGTCTGGTGTGGTAGACCCCTCCCTCTATTGGTCTTGTACTGAGGGCCTGTTCTTGTGCAGCCATTAGTGCTTCTGTGCCATCTTTCAGTCCAGCCTTTTCCAGCCACTGGTAGGATTTCTTTATATCAGCCACTTCTTCTATCCGGTAGTCGTACATGCTGTGAAATGGCTTGTCCTTCCATGATGGTCGGCCCTCCTCTTCTGCATTATCGGGTTTCTGCTGCCTGAGGTATTCGCTTACCACCTAATCTTCAGGATCTTCCTGGATCTTAGCTGTTTCCTCCTGGACAGTGACTCTGACACTCACCAGTCCTTGGCCTCCCTCGGTCTGCTTAGCATACAGTCTCAGGGTACTGGACTTGGGATGAAACCATAGAGGGTTTCATTGTGAAGAGCTTCCTTGTCTTGATATAAGTGGCTTATATTTCCTCCACTAGCCAGCTGTTTATACCAGCATGGTATCTGATGACTGGCAGTGCGTACGTGTTGATAGCCCGGACCCTGTTCTTTCCATTCAGCCGACTCTTCAGGACCTGCCTTATTAGTTACAAGTATTTGGCTGTGGCTGACTTCCTAGCGACCTCCTCATGGTTCCCATTTGCCTGTATCGTATCCCAAGGTATTTGTAGCTGTCCCGAACATCTGGAATGCTGCCTTCTGGTAGTTCAGCCCAGTCGGTTCCTTTCCTCTCTTTGGTACCATCATACATATATATGCATATATAAATACATATATATGTTTGATAGATAGATAGATAGATAGATAGATAGATAGATAGATAGATGCCTGCAATCTATAAAGTGGGCATAATCCTTTCATGACATTTGTAGATAGACCACACCTTTGCAGTAAACATGCCTTCATTCAATAGATGTTCATTAAGAATGATGCCCTCAGACCATAAATCACAGGTCTCAATAACATCCTCAAGGCACAGACACAATCATCACACATAGGCTCACAAACAATACAATATGAAAGCAATTCACAGAAGTATTAAATGCTCAGTGTGGATATTGTTGATAGGAAAGAGACAGAAAGTCAGGCACAGACAGAGAGAAACACTGTATACTGTGTTATTGGCTGAAACAACCACAGTAAAAGGAAATGGTGCCACAATCTAAAGATTATAGTAACCACAAAATACTGTCATTCGACCAGAATGAACCAAACCCCCTTCAAAATGCACCAGGGCCAGGGATTGAACCACCAGCCTCCTGATTGGCAGTCAACCGCTCTTCCTCCTGAACAACAGTCAGCCCCTGCTGCAATTTGATTTCTAGTTCACCAGTTGAGTTGGGATAAACTTTGTGAAACTCACCTCTATTTGCATGGGGTAACTATTAACATGGGACCTCATGTGATTTAAAATTACACCCCACATCTGTGTTTCATACAGCACTTTCACTCAGGATGACCGAAGTCTGTATTTTACTTGAACTTATGGACATTAACTCCCAGAAATGATGGCAAGGCTTCCTCAAAGACAGGAGCAATGAGCCTCCTGAATTTGCCCAGAAAATGCTGTCAAAACTTCCATTTATATTTACACATGTTAAATCAATTTATTTTGCAGTGTGCTAGGCCAGGCTATGCAGGATTCTGGTTTTGGACAGTGAAAGTAAACAACAGCACAGCTAATGACAAACCACCACACCACCACGACTGACATCCCCTTATGCTCTAAAAAGGGAGAAATTACTAAGGTGGATTTTCACGATTTTCCACAAGACAAACATGGATGGGTAATGCCTGACGATTGGAAGAAACCTGATTCACTAGCATTTGATGTCCTTGTTGTCCTTGCTTCGATCAAACTGGCTGCCATTCTCCTGTATTTATACATTCCAGCTTTTAGTAGAAACCATTTAAACTATTGCTGCTTTTCAATAATCACACAGTGCCAGGATGCAAACTTAACTTTTTTGTCCACTGGCGAAACAGCGAGTGAAAGCTCAAATTCTACCAGCCACCCCTGACTATTGCTGTTTTAGCTGGTCAGTGACACAACTCTACCAGACACTTGCAGAAGTGCCAGCTTCAAAAAGCAACTAAAGCCTGCTCTTTAACACTCATATTGCTGCAGGACCTGCCAACATCCACGGCCTGATTACATGCTGCCTTTAAATTTGTGAGTAGCCTGTTCATCAGTTCAAGCAGAAACTGTGACTTGACAGCCCTCAGAGAGGGCCTATGATAAATCAAATTTTAGGAAAAGTATTACCTCTAATTTTATTTATATTCTAAAAATCATGTACTTAAAAAGTCCAAATTTACCCCCCTTATTACCATCACTTGGAATTGGTCTGAACCAGAAAGATCAAGCATATAAGAGGAGTAAAATTAGCAGGGATGGTGAAATACTGGGTACAAACATGTCAGAATAATCTATGATTTGTGCTCCCATTATAATTTTGATGGCCTTGCTAGTTCGGAGTAATCTAAATCTCAATCACATCTACACCCTAAGGGTGTGTTAATTGAACGCAAAGCAAATTTTAGAGATGGCTAAATTGCATACAAATATCATTGCAAAGATGTGATTGCATGTGAATTAACCCTGGATGGCACAAATTGCAGTGAAGACACACTTCTCCTGGCGTCATAAAAAGGAAACTGCTAACAGCTTCTGTACAGCTGGTACATTGGCTGTTTTAGGAGAGTAATCACAGACCTCTAGAACACTCCAAATTAGCACAAATAACACAGATCTGCTTCACATTCAATCTGAACACAGTATAAATAGTAATAATTTTCACTGACAGGCAGCAGCTGCCTCCACCAAGTAAGGTTTTTATTATATTGTTGGTACCTTGGTCGTGACACCATTTTCATAAGTGAACTGAAGATTACACTGGTTATAAACTGGAGACAAACACTGGTTAAAATGTGCATGAAAGACATTTTCATGCAAATACTTCTGAAAAATACCAGTGGATGACCAGAATCACGTCAAACGCAGCAACCCCCTTTGCTCTGTGTTGTTGCTATTGAGTGTGAAACGGATTGCTGGTCCAAGACGGCCGACAAAAACAAGACGCAATACAGAAAGAGTAAATTCATATCTCAAATTAATTTCTGTATTTATCATTCATGGAACTTTAAGGTTGACATTTAGTAGCAGCAAATACCAAGAAGCGGTGGTTCCTGACAGCTGCGCATACTTGAAACAATCTAGTCCTATGATCAATACAAAAGACTTGTCTCTGTCTGAGACTGCATCAAGACAGAGGAGTTTAGATCCTGCTGTCAAGCAGCTTCACAGAGTCTCACTTTCAGAGTGTTGTCACTGAGCGAGCAGACGACTGGTGGCCTCTTCCTCCTCCTGGAGGCCTCCCGGTAACAGGAGCAGAATACTGATGGGCAGAATGAGCAGAAGGTCGATGTGAGGTGAAAATGTGATGAACAAATGGCCTGAGGGCATAGCTGGAGCGAGAGGAGAAATGTAAGTATAAACTTGATAAGGAGATGAGAAGTGATCAACAGGACAGCAAAACTTAGATTGGAAAACAGTCGACCTCCGCCTCTTTCCACTCACACACACTAACTTTTCTCTCTCATCTCTCTCTCTCTGTGTCTGTTTCAGCTCCGGGTGGAAATGCTTCCAGACACTGAAAGACTTTTCCGGAGGTTTTGGAGATTGAAGAACAGATTTGGGCTGAGCTCATCAGAACTACCAGAAGGACCTCGGTGACCTGGGGTGAAAAACACAAACACATAATCTCTCTCATTCACACACACATACAGCCTCACATGTACATGCACACCCCGCGGAGCATGCAGGCATGTCGCGCTTGCAAAAGATAAAAAACAGGAAAAACAAGGCAGAAATAAAAAAAAAAAGCCTTTCTGCAGAAAATCCTCCTCATAAGATGGAGCAGTTGAAACTGGATGATGTTTTGAAGCTGGAGAAAAGAGGGAAATTGTGTGGGTCTCACCATTATTTTAGCAGTCGGAGAGCATTTGACACTTTTCCCATGAAACAGAAATGTAATCAAGTTGTTTTTACAACAGAGTCTTCAGATATAAAGTGCCAACTGTTTTCATCTACAGAGGTTGTAAAACTGAGGTGGGAAGATCATTTCAAAGATCTGTGTGTGTGTGTGTGTGTGTGTGAGCTGTTTTCTTTAGAAACTGAAAATGTCTATGGGTAAAATCACAGTGTTTACAACCCAGCAACTTTGCTTTTTGCTTCAAAAACATGGTTATTTAGCCTTACAAGAAAACATAATAATTCTTAAAGTTGCACTTATCAGTAGCAATGGGTGAAATGACGATGTGTAACGTATAAGATGTCGGTCTTACAGAGAGTAATCAGTTCCCCGTGGACATTTCAGTATCTTTTATTACAACTTTAATTTTGTGATCAGCTGTTACTGCTCTCATCAAACTCATTTCAAGCAAATACAGGCAGCAGTTTTCAACTAAAAAGCTCCAACACACCAACCAGACACTACCTGTCCAAAACCAAATGGCAGACAGGCACAGTTAGCCACAAGCTGGTGAACAAGCATTTAGCTTCTCTACATCCAGAAGTTTCACCATAATGGAGCAGTAATGAGAGTGAATATTAGACTGACACTCACCGAGTGGCCAGAAACATTATTGTACATGAATGCTAATGTTAGGCCTATTTAGTGTCTGCTGAATGTATAAATAGGCAATTTTGCAAACACATTAGTCATAACAACTTTAAAAGGTGCTAATATGTCAGTGCTGTTTAAAAAGCTTGTCTCTCTGCCCCTAAGTGGCAAAAAAAAAAAAAAATCTCTTCATGCAGCTAATGTAAATGTGCAATATATGTTAGATTACATTAAAACCGCAACTACAGGAAATACTTGTTTGTAATTGGCTGAGGATGTCTGTTAATATTGTATGACAGGACACCACAAACATTGTTCTGCTCAGCAGATTTTCCACTTTGACAAACTAACTCAACATCTGTTATGTGTTATATTAGCAGTTAACTCTCACTTGTTTCTGGCCATTTCGGGTTCCCAGTTGGCAAAATGGCTGGATTCATTAAGCTTTAATGTGAACAAATCTCTTATCAAACCTCCCTGTTCCTTTCCACGAGGACAAAACAGTAGAAATAACATTCATTTAACACTAAAACGTTTCTCAATCATCACTGGTACTAGATTATATCAGCTGCAATTCATTTCCAAAACGAAACTGTTAGCCATGGTGTACTTAATATACCCTCTGTAAGCCACTGCACACCAAAAATCAAGAAACATCACTGTAACATATCTCTACAACCTCTACAACCAGCTGACTGCATCACAATCCTCTTTTTAACCATCTGAATCAGAACGGCCATTATTTAGATCAAGTATGAAACATGAGGTGCAAAATGTTACACAGCTACACAGCTAAGTCATTTCTACACATCTGATACATATTCAGGCAACATTTCATATCCTCTACAGCTTGTCTCAGTTCCAGGTTGCAGGTTGTAAATAATAATTAGGCCACAACAAAAACAAGTGAACCAAGTAGTTAAACTTACTTCTACTGTAAATTTTGTAAAAAATTTAAAGCTTTAACTTAATTGGATCCAATGAAGAATTTCACTTGAAAAGCAGATTTCATACTGGATTCATATTGTATAAAAAAGCTCTTAAAATCATACTAACAAACTGGACCTAATCATGGGTTGAACTGATGAAAAACACACTATAAAAAAATAATTGAAAAATTAATACAGCTCCTTTTTTTGTCTGGGTTAAGTGGCTACTGGCTCGATAAAACTCAGATAATGAACTCTGGAAGGAGGAAAGGCTGCTCCACTTCAGCTACCAACATGCACTGTTTTGTATTATCACTTGTATAACAATAAGTAAGTAGTCCAAAGTTCCTGTTTGCCTGTCTACCAGAGCCAAACCTCAGGTAAGTCATGAGGACAGCAGGAACGGAGAAAAGCAGTGCCAGAAATAAACACGGCCATGCTAAATATGTGGTGGAAAGTTAAAAACATGGTCAACTCAAGCGTGGACTTCTTCAGCGCCTGTGGAGGCTTCGCAGTTGCTGGTTCCCTCCGCCTCAGGCGGACATGTTGTTTCAAGTCAGACAGCTCCACGGGATGAATGACAAGAGTTCAGCTGAAAACCTGACCGGCTGGGGAGGAGGAGGGCAGGCCTGACAGTACACTTCCTGCCTCAAGGAGAAAAGTTGCACATTGTATCTTGGAGTCGCTGTTAGTTCCAGTGCCAGTAACAGCTGAGCCGAGCAGAGATAGCACTTGATAGAGAGGGCTGTTTGAAAGCTGCTGACACGTTCTGCTTGCCAAGAAACTGATGAGCAAGTTTTAACAGCTGACCTCTTTCAGGTGTTCAGTTCACACATCACTTAAGTGTGTGTGAATGTCCGGAAAGAAAGAAATGCAGTCCCAACTGGAGCTTCACAGCATGTGATAAAGAAGGAGAAGCGTTGTCTTTAAATTCAGCTGCAACTAACACTTATTTTCATCATTTATTCATTTGCAAATTTTAAAATTGTTTGGTGCATAAAATATCAGAAAAAATGCTAAAATACCCACTGAAATTCTCTAAAATCAAGGTCACATGATTAAAGTGCTTGTTTTGTCAATCACAGCCCAAAACCTTTATTTTTATATAGAAAATTGTTTTCTAGAAATCTTCACTTGACGTAATAATGAAAACCAGCACTAAAGTCTCTCATTAATCTCTCACTGCACTGGAACAGCTACCACACATAGCAAAGAATGGTGAGGGGAAGGTCAAAGTTGAACTAAGAGGTCTGTATGTAAACTATGATATATATGAAAGTGCATTTTGTTTCATTTTCGGTGTTGCTTTTGTCATAAGTTTGCTGGACTCTCATAAAAAATCAGGTGAAGCCGCATTTGTAATGGAATAAAAACATTTGTTATCTGGTATCATGGGAAAGAGTAGCTAGTAGTTCAACAAAGGCATTCACAAACTTCATAAGCAGAAAGAGCATCTGATGTGTGAGGTCATCTGGAGGGAGCAAGAGAACCGTGGCAACCATGAGATTTCCACATTGATCTCCACAGAACAACGGGGTATACATCAACACTACATCCATGTCATCCATTGTGGATATTTTGGCCTTTCTGGCAATGAATGAGTTGGCTTTCAGAGGTATGCTGCGTGCGTTTGGCAGTATGTGGGGGTCAAGCTGTAAAACCATTCCTCACAATGCAACTTATGCTAGTCATGACATGACCATGTAGTAGTGCCTACTCGTGAAAGCACCGTGCCCCCTTGCTGAACCGTCTGACACTTGCACTGACACCGACACCGGTCAGTATGAAAGAGACATGACTCACAGGAGACAGCTGCTAATGTTGTCCGGTAAAGTGACATTTTATAGCACAGATCTACTGCAAAGTATCTCTCTGAGTGATGTGAATTCGCTGCTGAAGACTGTGCCAGTAGCACCACTGGAAGAAAGGCAAAGTGAGAGCAGAGAGTTAAGTGTGAAGAGTGAGACAGAGAGGTGTACACATTAGATGAGGTAATGCTAAATCTCTATCTCACTGCTGACAGACAAAAGTGACAGTAATACGAGTTGAATTTGCATAACAGATGTTCCTCGGCACAGGGCTCAATTTATTGGACTAGCAAACACTGGGATGGCTAGATGCCATCTGTCATACAGCAGCAGCAGATAAATTGAAAGTAACAGCTGTGAGTATACTGTGGAGGTACGGGCAAGTTATAGCATCTCGCTGCGAAGAGGAAGAGATACGTGTCAGGGAGGTTATCCCTGTCGGACAAGAAGATGGAAGGAACAGAGAGGGGAAAAAAGGCGAACTGTGGAGAAAGATGGAGGGAGGCAGGCAGAGGGAGAAACAATTTCAGAGGCGTGTTCTCTCCAAGTTATCGGCTGTTTATCATTCGTTTTCTCCATTTGTCAAAAAGTGTCCAGCAGCTACATATTGCTGTGACTCACTGTTCCTCTACAAACCCAAATGTGATTTGTCTGTGTTGCGCAGGTGGCACGAATTACACTTTGCACTTCTTCATGGATCCATTTAAAGAGCTATTTGTTATCAGAAAACATTACAGTCGTAGAAGCATACATCAGTCATTGTATATAAAAATAAATCCCTCATTTCTTTCTTTCACTGCAGTCGGTCTTCTTGCTTTCTACCTTTCTATGATTTTCTCTTAATTTCACAACAGCCCATGGCTCTTGTAACAACATCAAGAATGAATGTGTTCATCATGACACGAGCATCAAAGTATTGTAGTCCAGAGGCTAAACACAGACTTGAGTGCATTCCATTGCATTCAGTCAAATTCAAACCACGGAGCAGCTGAGGTGATGGTGCAAACACTGAACACAATATATGCAACTCTGGATGTGAGTATAGCTACTGTAAAAATATCTCAATAATAACTTTTAATCAAGGGTTATTATGGTGCTTTTGTGAATCAGAGCAGGGAGAAAATGAAAGGTTTTTCCCCTTGTATAAAGTTTTATCTCTTACCGAACAGATATTCAACTTTTCAAAGCTGTCGGTCCGGGAGTGTTAAGAAAAAGGGAGGGCAGATAGAGATGAAGCAAAACATCATTAAAGTCAGCAGATAATCATCAGACTTGTCTCATATGAACTTCAGAAAAACTTCACATCAATTCTGGTTGACTGTTGTGCATCGGACTTAAAGAAATGATAATTAATGCTTCAACCGTTAGAACCTATTGCACATAGTTTGCATCTCTGAATGTAATGTGTTACTATTATTACTACACGAGTGTAGTTTCCTTTGTAAAAAAAAAAAAATGAAAATAACAGCAAATACCCCTTTGTTCAGAAATCAGCGATTTGCCTTTGTGGGAGCATCTGTGCAGCTCTGCTCTGAAGCATGAGTCAACCTCTGCGTCACTGCCTGGGAAACTCTGGATGCAACTACCAGTGTTCCCCCCATGTTCATCTGCAGCTGGTAAAATTTCACCCGATCATTAAAGTCCTGTTCCCTCATGTTACTCTGAGGTGGGATTAACCCCTCCACACACACGGAGCAGAGCAGAGACAGGTGAGGTGAGGATAATGTTGTTGCTTACAAACAGACTGAGGAGTGAACGACACGCTAACGTGCTGATGGACCCTTCCTGTGTTTTTATCTGACCCAGAGAATATTCAGCTAAAACAGATCCGTGAAGCTGTTTTTGTCCTCATTGTTCTGGAAGTGATGTAATGTAGCCCCGCTGTGTTTCATGTGGAGTGAGCACTGCACCGGACTCTGATAATACGGTAATTTAGGGGGCAAATTGGCCCTGTGTGCTCTGATTAATCTGGAATGCATTTAACACATGAGTCATAGTTTGGTTTCAAGGAAAACGTTTACGCCACATTTGAAGAAATTCCCTCCAGACGTTCCTGAGATATCGCGTTCACGAGAATGGGACAGACGTGAGGTCACAGTGACCTTGACATTTAACCAACAAAATCTAATGAGGTCATCCGTGCATCCAAGTGAATAATGCCACAGTGAAGTTGACCTTTGACCTTTTGGATCTAAAATGTCATCACATCAGTGTATCCTGTTAGACACTTCATCATAAGCAGCATGTGAATTCTTTGGTCATGGTCAGAAATGTGTTGTGTGTGGTCACAGTCACCTTTTCCATTCTCTAACAGTTTAAACTGCAAACTGGGCACATTTATTCCTTTAGTTAAAAAAATAGCCTTATAAGCACTAATAACAGTCTGGCACTGGCTTTCAAGCATGAAGGAAAATGGAACTGATTGTACTACCAGAGATTTCTTAACGCATTTGATTATGAACTAATTTCTGGGTTAAAGTCTGCAAAACAGCTACATACCTATGTAGTCATATGCTCAGACTATTCTTTTATAACACTGAAAGAGGCTAATGTGTGCTTATAACATGTGAGAAGAAGTCTGGACCTGGCTTTCAAGGACCAGGAAAAACTTAAATTATTGGATTATCAGTGTATTGTTAATACATTTAATTACAAACATACGCACACACAAAACTCACAGGTCAGTAACCTAAGACAGTTCCTCCCTAAATACATGTACAAACACACTTTATGGTTTTTCCTCCTTTGATTTTCTTTCTATGATTGCCTCCTCTCAGGATTTGGTGGGGACCAAAACAGAGCTAAAAGGTTGAATAAGAGAGAGAGTGAAAAATGGATGTCCATCCTTCAAGGGGACAGACACACAACTCCAAACAAATGCTAATGTTGCTGCATGTACGCTGCAGGTGAAATGAGCACCTGTGTGCTAACAAAGAGCCATATCAATGTCAATGCTAGGGTTACAGCTTGTCTTTATACCATGTCTTTTTTTAAAAAATCAATTAAAACTGCTTTTAAAAAATACAACATACCTATATTTGCTAATATAATTTCTGATATAACTGTGTAACAAACATTTTGATAATGATCGATGAATGGTGATGGTCAATGAAGTGTGACCATGATATTTACTGACATGAGACATTTTACATTTTTATAAAACTTGTCAGTGCCTCTAGTGGACAAACTATGCAATGACAGCATTGTTTCCAAATGACCCCTTTTCTTATTGTCTCATCTGCAATTAGGTAATATTGGCTGACACATCAACTTGGCTGATTTCTCAGTCAGGCTGTTGTCTAACACCTGAATCATGTTCTTCCTATCACTGATATTCATAGCATACACAGAGCTTCAGTTACCACCACACCACTGGTTTCACAGCACGGCATCCACTTTCACGAGGAAACAGTCAAACCACTACAAAAACGAGCAGTCTCAGAGCCATTTTATGGAACCGTTAAAATGACGAAGGGAGACACAAAACTGTGTGTCCAAATCAGTAGAGCCGGTCCCTTACACAAGCCATAGTGTGTCGCGGCTTCTGGAGAAACACCTGGCATTAGCTTACTTAATGTGCTGCCTATAACCAATAACGACTACCTGTAAAACCAAGAATGACCATGCCAGGGTACTGTGTTCATTGGTGGTGAAGAAGTCCAGATTTCTACTTTCTGCTACGTGAGTAAAGTGTCGATAAAGCGTTCATGCTGTTGTCGAATTATATAACTTGATAATCATGCCGATGGCTTTTAATTTTTCGCTAGAAACTACTCTCCATTAGTACTCTCCATTATCCAGAGCACACCATATGGACGTTAGATTAATTTCCTCTCTTTTAGGCAGCCACTGATTTCAATGAAAGTCAATGTGTGGATACTTGAAACTCTCACAGTTACCTTTTCTCACTTTTATGTTTTTTGTCAGGACATCATAATGAGTGAGCAGGGACTGATTTGAAACTGTCTTTGCTGCTCTCACATCTGACACTTGAGAGATGACGTCTGAACAGCTTTTTATTGCTAAAGAAAAACACCTTCACGCGATCATTTCGCTCGGTGCTTTTATTTTTATTTTATCTTTCATTAAAGTTTTTTTGGAGGCTGAATCTGACATCTTGGATTTCGAAGCTTTGGAGAGTTTTCAAAACAGTCCCTGTTTGGAAATGCATTGCCATGTGAGGTAACTTGTGTTTTTCTCCTTTCTCATGAATAATCTCATGATGCCTCAAATTTATCTTGTGACCCTTTAGAACGGGCCTGACCCCTGTACCTTTACTTAAGTAAGGTTATGAATACATGACCATTACTTGTAATATAGTATTTTTATATTGTTTGTTGTCTTGGTACTTTTACTTCAGTAAAGGTTCTGACTACTTCTTCCACCACTGATTTTAATTTAAGTTTCTGCAAACTGATTTTGATATTCTATTTTTTTCTGTCTGGCAATGGAACCATATTAAACAAAAATCAGACTCACTTCAGTATAACACAGCCGGTCCCAGAAGGCGGTGCTGTCCAGAAGACTTGTATCCTAGTGCGCCTGCGAGGTGTGCTCTCTGTCACCGCGGGGGCACAGTTGGTCATGAACTGTGTGTCGTCCTCATCGATGATCTAAAAACAAAAGTGGGATGGATTAAATATTAACAATATTAACAAGTAAATTGAAAATGTTGCCATGATCAGTCATGGCAGCTCCTCTCTTACTGCAGTCTGACAAGGCTCAATGTAATGACTGACAATTCTTTTCATCACTCATGAATCAGCTTTAAACCTTCTGATACTGAACCAGACAAATGCTGCACTCTAATTCTGAAACAAGTAAAACAGTAGAAATATAGTAAGAGCTCATTAACTATCTATAAAATTCACTTCCTGAAATAATTTGAAATAGAAGGTGGTTAATTAAAAGCTAACAAGTACCATCTAATATAGTTGGATGCTTGATGAGGTACAGACCTGGGTTGATTAAGGTCATTCTCAAGTGCATGTAACCACAATAGCAGTGTAGCTCTATGGATGGCAATATCAGAAGGTCAGTCAGTCCAACACTTTGGTCTGAAATGAATCAAATTGGGTGGATTGCCATGAAATGTGGTCCAGATATCCATGGTGGCCACAGGAAGAATCCTACTGACTTTGGGAGCCCTGACTTTTTAATCTAGCACCATCATCATGTCACTCTTTCAATTAGTCCAAGTCTATCTTTCACACAGTTTGTCAACAATGATCATTACAGCCTCATAGAGCCGCCACTGTGGCTTTAGGCTCGTTCAGAGCTAATTCCTTAAGAAAAACATTTGAGCTTACAAGAGTCAGTTTGGCTTTGCAAAAATTAAGGAAAAAACAGTGTGTAATGCAAATCTGGTACCAATTTAGTAGAATACTAAAACAAGCTAACTGTCTGTTCATTCATTTGATAAATATTTATGTTGAAAAATTCTGCTCAGAGCACCTTTGGCAATTAATTTATTCAAAATAACTCACCATTGGACCATACATATAACACCCTGTAGGTTTATCAAAAGCAGTACAGGAAATTGTGGATAAAGCTCTGTTTTCCACCAATGGCCCCATGAGGGAACCGGCCTACAACTAAATGAGATGGAATAAGCATAATCAAAGCAACATGGCAGTACAACTAAAGCTGCTAGCTGCTATTTTTGTGTTTGTGCTGTTTCTGTCAAACCCACATGGGCAGGGACTTAGATTTAAGATTTTATCTGAGGAGAACTGATGCCCTTTGCGTCCTCATAAGTATGTTGTGGTGCATGGAGTGAGTCGTCTCTCATCTTCATCAGTAATCAGAGAGGCAGAAAAGCAAAAAGTGTGGGAGCTGGAGAGTGCAGAGATGAGAAAACTGTTTGGGCATGATGTAAGTCATTAATAAACTCATGTAAATACGAATCTCAATGGTTAGCTGATGTCTTAACTTGATATTAAGACAACAGCAGTAGTAGTAATATGCCCAGTCTCTGATTCTGCTTTGATGACATCAACGATCCTTCCTTTGTCTTCACTGAATCTCAGAGGTCACACCAGCAAGAGCCAAAGCAAAACTATGTGAAAGAGGACAATTCTAGAAGTCCCTAAGTGGAGCTTTGGATAATAGTCTTGTGTATTCAAGACGTGTCTAGCCCACTCCCTTCGGTACATGCTAGACATTTTAAAGACTAAACACACACACAGGCAGACACACACATGCGCACACCTTGTAGCAAGTGTTCTCCAGCTGCCTCGGCTCAGCAACAACAATGACCTAACACCCACAGCCCTGATAGGTGATTAAGGAGACAAAAGTCACAGACAGCTCTTTCCTTCTTTCTTTCACACAGTGTGAACACACTGAAGTCAACACAGACCAGGAAAACACATGAACACACAAACACATGCGCACATACACATACACACTTCTATGTCTCTCTGGATTGACTTCCTCATGCCTCCTTATACACAGTTTGGTTTACTTTGTGTCACCAAGACTGAAGTTCTCCTATTCAGAAGCAGGCACAAACAACTGGCTAAAAGCCAGAAAGAGTCAGAGAGCGGGTAGAGAGACATAAAAGAGACAAGGGAAGAAAAGCAGAAAGAGAGAAACATAAAGAAAACATAGGCTTAAGGAGGAGACAGACACAGAGGTTTATAGGAGAGAGGAATATGGAGATAGATTAAGGGTTCAACATGACAAATTGAAACACAAATTGCACATGGATAATACTTAAATAAAGAGCTGCTGTCTAGACAAGAGAAAAGAACAGCTTATTTTCTGCAATGATGCTCTCCACTCAGATGCTAATGCCCACACTTAACATCGAGAGTAATAGCAAAACAGGAGGAATGTGAATTGGAGGATTGTCCATCATGTGTTCTCTCAGACTGAATTTGTCTATTGGACATTAGTGCAGTGCATCTAATAAAAACAGTAATAATATAAGACAGCCAAGTTCTAAATCAAGACCAGAGTCATGACAGCCCAGTCCCGGGTAATGCTCCAAGTTAAGACAGTCAATGCCTAGTCAAGACAGACATGTAAAGTCCAATTTCAAGACAGGCATGTTTGAATGTAAGACAGTCATGTCCCAAACCAACACAGCTAATCAGGTCAAAAAGACTGGGTTGCTAGTCCAAAAGACACAGTCCAACAAGTCCCAACCCAAACAGTCAAGCCCTATATTAAGACAGGAGCCATGGCAGCCCAGTCCTGGGTAATGTTCCGAGTTAAGATAAGCTAAGACAGCTTCCAAATCAAGAGAGTCAAATCCAAAGCCAGATAGTTGAGTCCCACAAAAAGACGGATAAGTACCAAGTCCTATACTTTCAAAGTCGTGGTTAATGTATTTTTTTTCCTTTTTCCATTCAAATACAACACAACAAAGCGGCAACTCATTTTAAAACAGACAAGTCTAAAGTGAAGTGGTGTCAAGGCCAGCTTCACTTAAATTCCAACTCAAGACAAGCAGGTTTAACTCACAAGTCACAATCACAATCCCTCAAATAACACTTTTATTTTAAATTAGTTTCTCCTCTACCCTCCCAAATTTCTTCCTCATTGAGTGAATATAGCCAGCTGTTAGAATTATGTCCCCCTGATTATGGCTTTTTTAGCTCACCCAAATTTTGTGTTATCGCAGTCATTTTTACACAATGTCACCAGTGCACTCGCATTGATATTGGTGCCAGTGGTGGTATCAAACCAATCCTTTGTATAATTGTGTACCAGCCGACGGCTTTCATCATCAGCTGTTTTAACTTTGTTCTCTGGGGATTTTAATTTTCATGTGACATTCATTCAAAGGCCAGTACCATTGACTTTCTTCATGAACTCTTAATTTTACTCAGCACGTTGCCAGTCTAACTGACAACTGTGGCTGTACCTAGCACTTAGTATTTACACTTGGTGTGACCACTGCCTCTCTAGATCTGGAGCATTTGGATGTCTCAGACAATAAGTCAGTCAGGTTCTCCACCTTGTTACAGCATTGATTTCAAGGTTCTTTTAATTTTTTTTAAGCCATACATGGGCTGGCAGTCCTGTACATCTCACAACCTCTCTGCCCCTTCTGCCCAACTCTAGGTCTCTTGGATCCTCACGACCATTGTTTTAAACTATTCCACGATGAAGGCTAGTGGGTAAGGGAGATTGCTACTGTTGTGTTGTTCATTTGAATTTCTACAGCACATTGATCAACTCTGGTTGTTTTTAAATGTGCTATTCAAATAAACTTGATTTGTTAATCAATCAAAAACCAACACAGTCAAGTCCAAAGTTGACACAGTCAATCAAAGCTCAAGTCTCAAGTCCAGGCAGCATACTACAATACAAGCAAGTCTCAAGTCCTAAACTGTAGTCATAGTTGCTGCATTTCTTTTTTGAAAACCAAGTCAAAACAATCAAGTCCCATGTCAAGACAAGTAAGTTCAAAGTCAAGTCCCATGTCCTTACCAGTGGGTTCAAGTCAAGACAGTCAAGCCCAACTTCAAGACAGGCCAGTCCCAAATTAAACCCATTCAAGTCAACAGTTCAATATAGGGTAAGTAGGTAATAGGTAAGATCAAAATCCTACATCTGAAACATTGAATTTTAAGTCAAGACAGCCAATCTAAAGACAGGCAAGTCCCTAGTTCAGCCCCAGATCAGGATTTCAAGTCAGAAGAGTCAAGTCCCGAGTTAACACAGTCAAGTTTTAAGTTGAGAAAAGTCAATTCCCACGAGTAAGATGGATTCAGAGTTGTAGACTCTGCATTTTCTTTTCAAAATGGTAACCCCCTGTTTGAGAGCAGCATCCTTGCCTGCTCTGTATTTGAGTGTGCGCTCGACACAAAAGAGGCCTCCAATGTGAGCTTAGCAGGGGATTGGGCCTGAACCTGACAACTTGAAGTCAGGAGTCAGTGGTGTTCAAGAATTTTTGGATTTTGCTAATTCAAATCCAAGGTTATCAGTTTTGGAGCTCAAGTGTGACTCAATTCAAAGCTGTGTGATTACATACCACACACAACAGTGGTGTTGCTGTTGTGGCTTTTAGACAAACAAAGAGGCTATAAGCGAGACAGACACATTGATTTTTAAAACCATATTTTTCTCTCATTTTTAAGAGAGAATGGGTGAGAGATGGAAGGGCAGACAGAAAGACAGACAGACAAAGAGATGAAGAAAGGGAGTGTGGGAAGACTGGCAAAGGAGCGTTTGTTTTCACTGCAGAGCCTGGCATGTCTGTGTGTGCCCACAGTTTGTCTATCTCAATCTCCCTCGCTCAATCTCTCGCTCTCTGTTGAGACGGTAAACACAGATGCTTCAGAGTGCCTGCACAAGTAAATGCAGAGCCCTGTTCAAACACACACACACACACACACACACACACACAAAGAGACAAAGTGCGGGAGACAGAGAAGGCAAACCCAGGCTTGAACAGACACAGGATCCCTGGAGAAAACTGACAATAAGAGTGATACAAGCGTGTGCATGTGTGTGTTTGTGTGTGTGTGTGTGTGTGTGTGTGTGTGTGTGTGTGTGTGTGTGTTGGTCGGTGTGTGCACACTTTGCAGGTTGGTAATTAAATGCAAAGCAGTTACAAAGGAATGAATACAGTTAAAACCTTTGGGACCTGAGTGTGGAGATGAAACTTTTCAGAGGAAAAACATAGGCAGACAGACACATAGATTGAAATGTCACATCAACACTTGAAGATGAGCTTATTTCAGAGAGTAACAAAGTTCTCTTGCTCGATGAAGACCTCAAAGGCGGAGACATTTTGCCTTGAGCTTTCCATCAATCAAAGCTGTACTATTACTGCAGAATACCGCTGAGATCTTGGGGCTATCACAAATATTGCATCATATTACATTTTGTGTCTGAGCCACCCAACCAAGGCAGCGGTGTCACATATCCAAATAGCTACTCTATAAAAGATGACTGTGTTTGTGTGTAGGTTTATTTCCGAGCAAATTGAGCCACTTCTCTGGCTTTTGGCATTCAATAACACAATCCAACATAAGAGAAGATGAAGTGTTTTGTTCATTGGGTCTGTTTAATATAAAAATGATCCCAAGCTCTTTTTAAAATCCTGTTTTTACAGTTATATACACATTTTAGTGCTGTAATGCATTGTAAAAGTAGATTTAAGAGAATTGCTTAAAATTTCTATAAGCTGGTATGCTGTCACAGCTGTCAAACCAAAAAGTGTTTGTGTCTTGTTTGTGCTCATGCAGACGAGATACGTAAATGGTCTGTCTCTTGTAATGAAAGTTCCGATGTCCTTCCTTTAGTTCTTAATGCCTGTTATGTCCTTTTCTCATCTCTGTTTTTCTTGTGTGAAAGCTCTGATATTATTGGGGGTTTGGTGCAAAAAGCTCTGACAACAGCCAAGTGTGTCACCTTGACTGAAGAGCATACTCAGAGAAAAGACTAAATGACACACACTGTAGAGACACACAAAAGCAATGTAGTGAAGTGAATTGAAAGCCGTTCTATAATGTTGGCTAGCCATCTTCAAACACTGAGCATTCACCTTTTGACCTGCAGTCTGTCTTTATCTGACCTGTTTTTGAACCTCAATAATCCAATAAACATACAGTGTTCACTGACTTTGTGGCATGAAATTGTCTTCACTCTTTATCCTTTTGACTTCTGCTGTCTGCAAATTAAATCTGAATTAATGAACACACATTGTTTCCAACTGGTGTCATCATTTGTTTCCCGTAAATGCCAAGCCATGCTTAACAGCTGTTTTGAATTTTAGAGCTACCTTATCTCCACTTTGTCTACATTTTCCCAAGACCCAAGTTACATACAAATACATACAAAACAGTTTGGGATTTTTAGTAAGTTTGTTACCCCCGTCAATCACTGCATGGTTGACTTTGTTCTAGACAAATAAAAATAACTTATGTGCCTGATCAGTAGCTTGTGGCCAAATGATTGCATATTTTTTCATGAGATTCGTGGTTATTTGTTTATTCATAGCAACAGGGAGCCTCACTCACAGGGTGTCATGGGTTCTTGTTAACAATTTAACCTGACTAAGACCTTAACCAAAGTTTTGGGCTATTATTATTCTGCACATGTACACATAGCCATTGTGCATGTGTGTGCATGAGCGTATGAATAGGGTTGACTTTGTGTGTGTCTATTTGTGTGTGCATGTGTGTCTCCAGCCCACTTTAGTTTGTTTTGGCTATTGTCAATGAGAAACGGCATGAATAAACAAAAAAGGCTCCTGCTCAGACCGAGGCCATGTCACAAAGCTACAGCAGTCATCCTCAATCTTTTTGGCTTCCACACACTAAAACTAAGTGGTGAGATTTGCTATGACATCAAAGAAAGGTACCTTTTTCAATTCATTTAGCTTGACCTTGACCAGCGGTGCATACTATACTAAAGTGTCACAAAACAGACAGTATATTTTAGTATTTACTTGGCAAAATACACAAAGTTTTTCAATTAATTGATCTCCATCTTTGGTGTTACATTCTCTTCATTGTTGCGTTTTTTGATCAGACTTTGTGCACAACAATGTGTGAGCAGTGGTATGAGGCCAAAAATCCCACCACAGAGAACCAAGGTTTCATTACCAGAACTGGTGCCTCCAGCTTGATCATGCGTGCAGTCCATCAAACAGCTCTTTGTGAGTGGGAGGCTAGTGAGAGATCAGACCCTTATTGCTGCACTAGTGGCGTCTGGTCACTGGTGGCATGAACCTCCTGCGCAACACGTCATTCTGGTTGAACTCCTTGCTTTTAAGTGAAAAGAAGTGGCTACAAGTCTATCCAGTGTTTCCCTTACTGTTGCCTTCTCTGGATTTGGAGTATCTGGGTGTCTCAGACCATCAGTCTATCAGGTTCTCATTCTTGTTTCCCAACAAGAGCAAATTATTAATCCGTCTAGAACCAAAGATGGATAGAAGTCGACCCCAAATGTCTCAAGTACAAACACAGTGTGAGCATAACTGAGGCATCTTTCTCTGTAAATTTACTGATATTTTCTGTAGATGGCACTTTTGTTTCTGTCTGTTCAGCAATGAGGCTATCGCTCAAGGGATAACAAGCTAAGCAGTTATATCAAACAACTTTGCTGCTGTTAAGTAAAATCATGGTGTCTTTGTGGCTGATTCTGGTAAAGATGAATGTTCATGGAAGGGAAGCCAGTGAGGGATCAGATCCTTGTTGTGGCTTCTGCCTTTTGTTTGGGATGACAACAAGGAGGTAGTTTGTAAACCTTAGCATAATCGCCATTTATTTTTATGAAAACATTTTGGGTGACTATAAAAATCCATTTTGCTCACATTTCTTACATAAATTCACAGTCCCACCAAAATTATTTGTCACGTCCTTGTGGAAACTCATTTTCTCAGACACTTGAAGAGCCACAACTGATTCCCTAGTGACTCAGTAAGTAAGAAATAGCTGCCTCACACTCACAGCTTTGATGCATTACGTATTTGCAATAATAAGCCATTATCAGTGCAGAATGCAACATTATTCATGCAAACCTCAAGCATCTGAAGCAACTAGCTTGTCAAGCATAATAAATACAGATGTTTTAAGAATCTGCTGCCTTCACTGGAAGTCCCTTAAAGAAAACAAGCAGATAGTTGTCCTTGTAAATTCCTGTTAATCCAAAAAAACAGGGAGGGGTGCGAGACATGGGCTCCAATCTTTGGATACTTAGAGGGGCAATAATTACTTTAGGATCACATCTGAGTGTGATTATACATTATTGTTATCATTCCAACTCTACACACATCCTACACGTCCTTTTCTTTAAAGCCCTCTAAGATCTGCTTGGCTTATGTAATTGCCTCTATCTGAAACCTATGACTTAGCTGTGGCACTTTAAACTTATTGGGTTTGTTTATCCCCAGCTAAACTCAGAGCCCTAGATAATCTGTGCAGAAAAAAAGAAGATAATATCTCATGTCTGCTCATCTCTCCCCTTATCCAAACAAGCTCCGTTTGTCTCCCTGAGCAATAACACGTTGCTGGCCTAGATAAATATGACCCACGTCCCACACTAACACAAGGAGGGCTGGGAAAAACACACATGCAGACCCACACGTATATCCGCATGCCCATTGGTGCATATGTATATAAGCACAAAGACACACATTTCCAAGCAGACAATGAGTGCAGGATCAGTGGGATCCTGAGTCGCACACACACACATGCACACACAGACATACTCTCCAAGGTCTGACACATCAAGACAGAAGTCCTTTAATGGTAGTTATGGGGACAAAGAGCAGATTATTGCTGAAGGAAAAGACAATGAGCAGCAACTCCGAGTTGTGGTGTTTTAGTGAAACAGCAGGCGGGCACATTCCAGGACAGCTGCCAGAAACAACCGAGTACCAGAAAACAAGGAGAGAGAACGGCCGTACAGGGAACCACAACTGTGTTCATTTGGCTTTTCTTCCCCTGCACAATAACAGTGGTGACACTGCAAAACTAGACGCATAATTAACTTGGAGAATATAAACTGTCAGGAATATGAATTGTTGCGTAAACTTCATTTTACATAAGTATTATTATGTAAACCTCTCTGATAAAGAGAATCTGAATTTGATGGATTGAGGTCATTTAGATAAAAAGCCAGACTCGCTGTCATGCTGCATCTTCTCTTATCGACCCGCTAATAAAACTAGGACGCAAAAGGATGCCGTATTTAATAAATAATATTATTCTGAAAGTAATTTCTCTCACTACATGACTCCAAAGTAAAGTTTTCACTGATTTAGCATAGTGTCCTTATAAGGCAAATACGTTTATTCTTTAAACACTTTACAGATCTTTGACAGCAGCTTATCTCTAGAGGCCTTAATCTTTTTCCAGATATGGATAAAAGTGTCTATTACAATTGTCAATTAGAGAACAAAAAGTTTGTGATGGATTTACCAATATGCATTAAACAGATTGTAAAGCCAGATTGTCAACTTTAATTTTGTTCAAGCTCAGCCCACACTGTTCCAGTTTCTGCTCACTGCCTCCTCTCTGGTCTCAGCCTCACTCCAGACTCTGCTGGGACTCTGAGGTTGAGACTGTGAGGTATTTATTGTGTAGGGAGCAGAAGTCAAATAGAGCAGAGTGAACTGAGATGTTTGAGTTTGAGCTGTTTAAACCAAAATGATCCAGGCAATTCAGACAAAACCAAGGTCCTGCTGTGCAACAGAAAACAACATACTCTCTCTGATACTCTGTTATCGTTTCCATACAACAAGCTGGAACACTGCAGCGAACTCAAGTAATAAAATAACATCACTCCAGACTTCCCAACTTAATCCATCCAGCTGGGCTAACTCACACAACAACTTTTAAAAGTTGAGAACAGAATTGTGCAGAGCAGTTTATTCTGTGTGTAAACTTGCAGCATATTTTCATTATAATTAAGGTCAGAAATGAGATGCTTTAATCCATATAAGAGGCAAAAAATACACTAGCAAGAGAAACACAGTGAATGAATCAATGAACAAATGAGGACATAAAGAAATGGTTTCCCCAGTTTGGTTTGGAACAACTTGACTGGCAGAACTGCATGGAAAGGCAACTATGAGACAGGTCTTATCACCCAACATCAGCACTGGGTCTCACCAATGCTCTTGTAGCTGAATGGGAGCAAATTCCTGCTGCCAGGTTGCAAAATCTGGTGGAAGCCCTTCCCAGAAAACTGGAGGCTGTTACAGCAGCAGAGTAATGCCCATGGTTTTGGAGTGGGTGTAATGTTGAAGTGTCCATATACTTAGTTCCACTTTCACTGATACTTCCAGTCATATAGTGTACACTGCACTCAGTTGCAAGTTTATTAGACACAACTAGCTAAACTTAAGGCAGCCTAACACAATAGCCCTGCAATAAAATCTCCCTTCATGAAGGTTCTAATGTTCAGTTTTTGTTGGAACTATTTTAAAGATGAGTTGGTTCAACTTTATGACCACCTTAGATGTTGTATTTTGTGGTGCTGTTGGAACTGTATAGCATTATACTGTGTGAATGTTCTATTCATAATATTACTGCTATTTATTTTATTGGTTTTGTTGCGTTCTTTCTTTAAGATGGCCAAACAATATTAGAAAGTAAGACTTTGACATTCAGAAAGCATCTTTATTATCACAACAGTGAAAAATGGTGCATGTCAAAGAGGAATAGCCCCTGTCGCACATGCTCATATCAATCATGACATCTTAATAAAATCCTTCAATAAAAATTGCAATACCAAAATCCATTAGGCAAATCATGGGCCCTTGGAGGTACAAATGCTAAATAATGAAGAGCTTATTCCAAGAGAAGCCCAAAGACAATGTTTGGTTCACTGGGTGTGTGAGAATATCACACAGGTATGTGCAGCAGGGAGGACCCCCGCCTGGTATTCATTCCCGCAGAGCCTTGTCCTTCTTAACAGCTCTCCTCAGAGGGATCTCCGTGGAAGACATACGTACAGCAGCATAATGGCCTTCACCGTGTCCTTTGAACCAGTTCTATCTGTGTGATACACATCTGAGTTTTCTGTGACTCCTTCAGTATTGAACATTATACACACACACACACCTGTACAGAGCCGATAGATGCACTGGAAGTTGTCATGTGCTTAAACATTGTAACTAACTTGCTTTTTTTGGGACTGCCACAATGCACGACCAACCATACGGCTCTTTCATCATAAGTTCATTGTGTGTGTGTAAATGCGCTTGCTGTGCGAACCCACACACCAGCCAGTATACTTTAGCCCCCAGTTCTAGCTCTACTCACGTTATGGGACTTTTACAGCACGTAATTATTGTCTCTGCTGTCTCACTGCAGCAGGTATGTCATGTGAGTTGAGTTTAATGCTTTCACCCTGACCATTGAAACAGGGCTTGGAGCATGGGAGAGCCACTGCGCAGCTTGTGTTCCTCTTCCCCATGTTCTTCGTCCCCATTACAAATATTAAATGGTGCAGTAGAGGAAAGCTGTTGATAGGGATAAATCCTAATGACTTTGGAGATCCTCTGACTCTTCCTTTAATACCACCATGAGGTAGACTTTTAGCTTTTTACTGAAATCCGTAAGTGCTGTCATTGTGAGCATACTAGCATTGTGATGTTAGCATTTAGTTCGAAGCCTCTGCACTCATGCTCACTTTCACAGAGCGCCAAAGTATGGCTGTACACTGTTAGTCTTGTTTGATCATTTTAAATCCTGCATTGTTTACATTCATGTTTACTTGCTTGCACTCTTCTTATCTTCCCACCATTGCTGGCGATATTTCTTTGCATGTTGCTGGTGCTAGCTGTCTATCGTTCGAATAGTGTGAAACTGGTGGCAGGAATGTGTATTGCATTGCCTGCTTGTTCGTTCTTGTGCGTGATACAAAGCCCAACAAAGACCCACTGTTAAAAAAAATTGCTAAAAGTGTTGCTAGCGGCCAAAAAAAACCCCACACAGTACCTGTAATGTCTGCTTGACATTTAACTATGAACAAGGACACTCAGAAAGCTGCTAATACTGCTCTGCAAAATGTCAACACACTGAAAACACACAGTCACCTTGGTTTTAGCACATTAACATCTTGTACCTAGTAGTCTCACAACATGGGTGCCGATGCCTTCAAGGTACCATTACAGTCAGAAGTACTCTTCATCACGTCTCCACCTCAAAGATATACTCTCTCAATGTTTTCATAACACAACTTTAACACTGAACCAGTAATAAATCTCCTTTTTTCCAAACAATTTTTATGTTTAACATTTTCTTTCTTTTAACAGTTAACTCATCTCTTTCTCTCCTGCCTGTCCTTCCTTAACAGGAAGACTGTCGTCCATCTGGGGGGGGGGTTACTTACTCGACCTAAGCAAGAGACAGTAGCTGTCCCGTGTGTGTAGCAGCTGCTCCAACTAAGGCATCTGTGTTTGTGTGATTGTCGTTTGTTTCAGTCCCAGAATCCTCTGACACTTCTACAGTAACCTGCTCCTTAGATGTAGGGGAGTGTGTTGGTGCTATGGGTGCACTCAACAGTTGATGTTGGTTTTGCCTGTACTTTCCTCCCATAGCTGTGTCCACCACATAAGATCTAGGAGTGGAACTGGCTCCTCAGACAATACCTTCAGCAAAGGTAGACTTCCCACGCCGGTCCCGCAGTTGTAGTGGTGTGCTTGTTTCTGCTTGGCGACTACATCTAGATGTCTTCTTCCTTATCTGGCCATTTTGAGTCTGAGTTCTCAGGAAGGGTGGGTAAAGTTGTCTGAATTTTCAGAACAATTAGCTGCTCTGGAGGACTCTGGAGGATAACGGTGTGGTCCTGTGTATCAGGAGGAGCTGACTCCTCCTCCTCCTCTGGTAGCTAGTTTCTGTCTGCGCTCATGATTTCCCATCTTGTTTTCTGTATTTATTTAAATGTTCCTTAAACTTGAAAGTTATAATTTTTGGCTGAATTGGACATCTAAAGACATATTTTATGGACAAATATTTAAAAGTTGTGGATGACCCTTGCAACCTCTGATATTTCACGGATACACTCTGCTCTGGCCTACTGACAGAAAAAGCCTGCTTTGGCCTACCAACAGAAAAAGCCTGCTGGCAGCTGAAGGTAACTAGCACCAAGATGCCTCCTTTCTCCACAGATGACCTCTACACACTTCTGCAGCTGGTTGCAGTGTTGGAAACTTAAGTTCAGTGCCTGGAAATAAACGCAGAAGTGAACGGACCTTGTGGAAATGACAGCACTTTGCCACTGACTCAAAACAGCGGACTGGAGAATGCTAACATCCAGCTAAATAGCTCTGATACAGCTCCTGTCCATGACACTCATGATCTAGATGTTCCTTGAACAAAATTATATTTGTTACTGTCTCCTTACTGTGCACGGGTCATGGCCTTCTCAGCTCTTTCTTTACAAGAGTCAAACATGGCAGTGGTATACATCTAGCAGAGAATGATTTTAACAGGTTCAGTGCTTAGCAGTCCACTGGTTTCAAAAAACGAGATGACATGCTTCACTCTTTTCATTAGACCCATTTTAAATGACTGAACAAACTACTGCTGTTCCCTTTAATCACATACATGGGTAATGCCCATTATTTGCCTCTGTGGACAGTATTAGAACCAGCCAATACATCTAAGCTTGCCCAGTGGGCAAATAAAATCTGCAGGACTCATTCTATGGGCTTTAGGCAGTGTCAGGAATGTCTTTTTCACTTATGACAGCGCTAGCATCTGCCCCTGGATCTATATTAAAGATCAGAGGTGCGTTACCAATATCCAGAGTATAAATTGTTCTATCCGGGCCTGCTGCCTTCCCCGAAAAACTGAAACTGTCCCACACTCTCTGTGACTTTGTCCAGAACTTTGGAACGACACACTTGTGCGCCATGTTTTGTTGCACTTTTTCCATATACTCTGAGGCCATTTCTTTGTATCATAGTGTTGGGAGCCAGACTTACTGCAGTTCTAGAAAATTTTAGGGGCTCTTGTTGTTTCTTGTGCCATGTTTCCTTTGCTGTGTTTCTCTCTTCCTCGTTTCCTGATGTTATCGTTATCTGCAGCTCCATTTGGTTGGACTGGAGGATAATTTGTTTTGCAACTTTCTCAGACTGGCACACTTGTTGAATGAACTGGTGCTAGTTACAAGTGTGCGGCGAGCTGAAACTTCTGAGACAACTCCTTAAGTCGGATGCCCACAACCAGTCTATCACCAATGTGTTCATCTCCTTTGCCATCAAACTCCCTGCTAGCTCGTACAGAGTCCTTTTATATACTTTCATGTTCTCAACAGTCCCTTTTGATAAAAGCAAGCCCTTTAATGTATTAGGTTGTAATCTTTCTTTTATTCCTCCTCAGCTGAATATCTTTTCAGCTTCACTGTCCATGGCATAAATGAGCGAGCAGACCTGGACTTCCCCATCCTCTCTGTTTAGCTTGGTGGCTGACTAGAAGCTCGAAAATCTTTGCTTCCACTCCAGCCATTTTCCTAAACTAGCAAATTTAAACTCTTCTGGAGGATTAAACTTCAAAATGTCGATCCATTCTGGTTACCTGTGCCACTTCTGATGACATGCAATGTCTGCTTGACATTCAACTAAGAAGAGGGACACTCAGAACACTCGGCTATGTGTAATACCGCTCTGCAACATGTCAATACACTGAAAACACACAGTCTTTCTGGTCTTTAGGACACTACGTGTCGTACCTTAAAGTCTCAGGACACGTGCGCTGATGCATTCAAGGTACCACTACAGTCTTAAACACCTGTCATCACAATACCTTTGTGCTTAGACAAATCACATCCAACACAAAGCCACACAAAACCCCAATTGAGTTTATGGATGGAACAAGATCTGTTTAACTAGAGTGCAAAGAAATACAGATGTTGCCAACGTTATAAAATGATCGCAGTTAAAGATAAAGAGTTGGATGAATACTTTACACTCATTGTTGTGTCCGCATGGAGGAGAAACAGAATCACAACAAAATTTCAACAAGCATGACAATTTGTTTCAAAGTCAGTGGGCTGGTGGAACCAAGAGGCAAAATCTTCTCAGTGCTTTCGTCAAACTGATTGGCTGCATGAAAGCTGCCTCCTACTCTGTTTGGTAAGCGTCTGGTTAGGATCAGCATGTGGAAACACAGCTACAGATGTGTGTTCCTGTTTACACTGAGCGGGAGGTAATTGAGGAAGTCTGGCTCTCTCCTCAGGAGATCTCTGCTGCTCAGTGGGAGCTGTGTTACTACTGAACCAAACATCTCACATCACTCTCTCCTGCTTTCTCTAACCCTCTCTCTCTGTTTATCTCTTTTCTCTCTGTCCTCACATGCCTCTTCCTATCTCTACTCCTCTGCCTTTGCGTTCCTTCTCGCCTTCTTCCACTGGAGGAAATATCTGCTACTTAGTGAGGATGCCATGTCTGTCTCACCCTAGAAGAGCTGCACCAAAGAGGCAACCAGATTCTCTCTTCTCTTCTCTGCCACAACAGGTGAGCTCAGTCTTCTAGCTTCATCCAGGGGAGCTGTGTTGCATCTGTCAGCAATACCTCCTTTAACCTCCATATCAGAAAAGCTGCTAAGTCGACTCTCTTGTGCATTATAGCATGCAAATGAGCTCATCTTTTACAAACTTTCCCAGAAAGCTCAGAGCACATTCAGTATGCAGTGATTCTTCCTTTCCTCTCCACACCTGCTTATCCTTACCTGGAACTGGCCGGTGTAGTCGTCGTCTGTGGTGCCCTCTCTGCCCTCCTTCAGCGCGATGAGGGTGAAACCTCTGAAATAAGCAGGGCTGGTTGCCAAGAGGACCACTGTAAAGCGGGGAGAGAGTGTGTATTTATTCCACAGAGACACTGAGCAGTAAAGAGACATATATTGACACATCAGGGTCCACATGACGCAGGGTCACCCTGGATGCTGCCAGGGAAATACACATGAAAGCAGTATTCTTGTGAGCATCCAAGCAATGTGGAAGAGTGAGGGCTGTAAATAGAGGTTTAGCATCTCCCACTAGAATAAAAGAGAGCCTATAAATCTCATGCAAGGAGTTTGGTACCGGGAACAGGCCAGGAACGGGAGCCATATAATGAGATGTGGGTGGAATTTTATTCGGCTCACCCTTATGCCCTAACCTTGCATTTTCATACAGCCCATTTATCTTCAAAGGTGCTCCGAACGAAGATGTCAATATTTTTTTTTTTAAAGTTAACTTATTTGTTACTTAAAGGCTGTGAAGGTTTGGGCAATAACTTCTTTTTTTATCCCTCAGGTGGTGTCCTTCACAGGTCCCTGAGAGCAGATTAAAATTATAGCTGTAGACTGCTAAATGTGTTGTCACAGCCAAAAAAAAAATTAGCATGATCTGGGGTATGATCTCAGTGGGAAGACTTTACAATGAGGTGACCCTTCATTTTCAGCCTTTTTTTTTTTTTTGGAAGCCTGAGTCAAAACCGCAGCCATTGTGTTCAGAGTGAACATGCCCATCATATCACTGGATTTATTTGAATTTTTATGAATGAAATTTTGATTTACGAACAAAGGAGAGCCGGTTATATTTTGAGTTGAAAAATGCTTAGTGTAATTCATAAACTCACCATGAGGTTCTGTGAATGAGCCAGAAATGTTTTATGTGGCCAAATCCACCAGGCAGGAGAGGGGCTTTAAATTTGTCAGCTTAATTGGTGCCAGATCTGTGTGTGTGTCTCTCTCTCTGTCTTTGTATGTATGTATGTGTGTGTGTGTGTGTGTGTGTGTGTGTGTGTGTGTGTGTGTGTGTCTTCTTGCTTGCAGGAAGAAGACAGGAAGTGAATATAGGTCAGACATTATAACACTAAATAGCCTTATCAAACCACAACTCTCCCTGCTGGAGCCAGAGGAGGCAGCTTGACTAGTGTCCCCTAGGTTGCAATTTGCAGTATAGATTTAGATTACTGTGTGTATAACTTGTGGTTAGACACACTCAAGTTATCTGGGGGAAAAAAGTAAATATTCCTATGAATTTCAAAGATGCAGTCTTTTTAAACTTCATGAACAGTCCACTTCTTAAATTTGGCGCACGTTTACGCACTGATTGTGCTGATGGACTCTGAAAAACTCTACCTCTATAGGTGCTGCCAGGCTGGTAGGTCTCCGGGTCCCCCTCAATTCTGAGCCTGAACTCATGGTGGCCATCCTTCCGAGTCCCATGTGTCTGCGCCCGGAGGATCCGGCCGCAGTAACCGTCCGACCTGCCCCCGGCGGGCTCCTCTACGAAAGCGACGGCATTACACACGAAACTCGAGACGAAATAGTACTGCAAAAGCAGCAGATGAAAATACATTCCCATTTCGGAGCCCGCCCGGAGACAAGTGTACAGAGGCAGTTCAATCAAGATTCAAAAAAAAAAAAAGGAAAGGAAAGGCGAAAACGGGGAGAAGATCAGCCCCAGCTTCCTCGCTTAGAACTCCCACAAAACTACAGAAGCGTCACTATCAGTGGAAGAGATGAGGAGAAGACGAGTCCATCCTGAACTGGAGAGAGCGCGTCTAGGACGCACAACGGTGAAGCGGTGCTGAGCGAGGAGAGACGAGCTGCTGCTGCCGCTGCTGCCGCTGCTGCTACTGTTTCCCGGATCAGTGTGTGGTGTTGATAGTGAGCCTAGAAGCCGGGCTGGGGGGGTGGGGGGCAACAAATAACCGAGCGCGGGTTCACGCGGCTGTCTCCTTGACTTGAGGCGAGGGAAGGTCCAAACTGGAGCTCCGCACTTTAATAAGAGCCAGCCCTCCCCTACATTCGCACACAGTACACACGCTGTATGTCTCTGTGGAGCTCACACACTGAGCTGCCTCTTACAAATCTTCTGCCTGCTGTTCAATAACGGCAGCACATTTTACATTCTCTATGCACTGTGGGCTGGATGGGAGTTGACATGAAGTCAGGAAGTTAGATATGGACATAATAACCTCAAAAGAGAGCAACATAGTTATAATAAAGAAGAAGGAACAGGGAACAGGGCTGGATGTGTTTAGTAATTCTCATCTTCGGAAAGTGCGCATTTTTGTTCCATCGTTAGGCGAAATTACCAGGTTCTATGAACAAATGAACAATGTCAATCACTGAATGTTCTGCACTGTAGAAACTGTGCACTGCATGGAGCTTGAAAGACATAATGGAGATAGATAAGGTAATTATAAACTTAACAGTGAGCATCGTATTTATACTAATGTTTGGGGTTCTGTCCTGTGCGTATTTACGCATTTTTTGTTGCGTGGCTGCGCGAGTTTATCGCCTTTCAGTACCAAAGCAATGGAAATCACTGAATGACAAGTACAGAGTGACGTCGGGTGCTCTGAAATGACAACTGTAAAACAACGTGCGCGCTTTCTAGATATGACGCAAGCAAGGACACGTGAGCAGAAGCATCGGAATACAGTCTGAGCTGGTCGCCCTTCTGATGAGGACAAAAACGAACTTCAAATGATTGCTCCACACTGATTATATGTCATTTTCATTATAGTTAACCTTACAGTGCATGAACATGTACTTCATCATAAACTGCTGGAATTCTATTTGATAACCTCCTCGGGGATCAAATGCATATTTTTCTGTTAGGACATTTGGTGGACGTGAAGCACGCTTCAGCTTTCCTCACATCTGCTCACACAAAAACCCTTTGAAACACTTTTACAAGATACATGTGCATTTACTCTACAGGCCAATGGGTGTCGCCAAAGTATCTTCGCACCTTTCGGATTCTGAAAATGCAGATCTCCTTAAATGTGTACTTACAGGACTCTGATGAAACAGTAAGTTGAAGTTAGATGATCCATTTGATCCACTTCCGTTTTGTAATTTATTGTCTTCCTTTACGCCATTTTACAATCATCTTTTAAATCTGTCTGAATAACAGATATGTACAACTTTATTAACGTGAACTTTACACGTATATTTAAAATACTACAAAAAAATGATCAATGTCCGTTTTTAAGTAATACGTGTGTGTGTGTGTGTGTGTGTGTGTGGATGCATGTAAATACTAAAACCTCAAAGAAATGAGCTTGATCAAATCAACTTGTACCAAACTGATTTGCTCACATTCACTCACATGCCTTACGTGTGCGTGTTCATGGGTTTGTGAGTGTGTGTGTAAACCTAGCTAGTGTTACCTAACTGAAAGCAGTTCTCAGGGCTGGAGATGGTTAAAGTAAACAGCATCAGCCTGGATGTGTGATGGATCCCATCTGGAGTGACTCTGCACTATAAACTGTCTGACGGATGGCTGACGTCTGGAGCGCACCCTTGACCGAGATGTGGAGTCAAAAACAACCCAACGACCTTTCAGAATGAAAACAACCTGCTTGCACAGCAGACAGTAACATTCCTGCATTCAACCATCCAACTTTTTTATTCACTTTGAAGAAATCACTATCGTATCCATGTAATATCTTCTAGTTTGTCCCCCTGAACATAAAGAAATGGTCATCTTATTCAAAGTTTACATTCCGCTGACTGGCTCAGGGTAGTTTTCTCTTATGCAGTATTTACTCTTGTACACATCAATAGATGTCTGAATAGATGTAAAATGCTGTGTCTTTATATATTTTCCCTGCAGCGACTCTAATAACATGCGCATTTGTATTTAGTTAACTTGGCTGCTTGAATAAGACTTTCATGAGGGCAATAAGGTTCTGATGCAGGAAGCGCGGGCCAAAAGGGTGTATTAAATATGAAAATTGCACTGATCTTAGTGTGTGGAAGTCATTTCCTCTAATGGACTATAAGGGTTCTAAAAAAGCCTTCGGTATGGTGCTCAAGTGTGTAGTAGACTTTCTAATCATTTTTTTCATCATATTATAAAAGCTTTTTTTACTCTGCTCACAGAAGGCATTTGCTTCTTTTAGGCCCTTGTTTCTATTTCAAGTAATGAAAATGGATTGAATGTACTGAATTGTATAGGCTAAGTGCTTACAGTTAAAAGAACATGTTCCTCATTCTCATTGTCTTGTATTTCCATTAATAGCAAAGGAGACATATTTTACTGAAGTAGAAGTGCCAAGACTGCATATTAATTCTACTCAAGTAAGAGTGCCTGTTTGGAAGATAGACATAATCAAAGATGCTTCCTCTACACTGAAGTGCTCAAAGGTCCATTGATAACGAGTGTGACAAGATGACTGATTAAAAAAAATCCAGTCATGTCTCATATTCATTGTCTACGGAGCCCCTAAAGTGCCACGAAGAAAAAAAAAACTATATTGTGCACTCGAGATACTAAAACGTGTGCTCGAGATACAGTTATTTCCCACGCTTTGACTTGTCCGTGCTTACGGCTCTCCGTAGTGACCACTTCAGATGTTCACAGTCACACATGCAATACAATGGAGAGAAGAACTCAGCTAATTAACTTTTATTTTCACTTCGGAATGTCATATAATGACATGCTTGTAGCTCTTGCCCTGAGACATGGGTGAACGAACGAGTTAATTAAATCGAGCGCATGATTTAGCTTAAATGTGCGCACATTTTAGCATCTCGTGCGCTCGATTTAGTATCTCGTGTGCACATTTTAGTATCCTGTGCGCTTGATTTAGTACCTTGAGTGCACGTTTTAGTATCTTTTGCGCACGATATAGTTTTTTTTTTTCTTCGTGGCACTTTAGGGGCTCCGTAATTGTTCATGCTAAGGCTTTACACAATTTGACCCCAACTGACTATAATAGCCAATTCAAATTTGAAATACAGTAGTATTTCAAGTTTAGTAGTATTATTATAAATGACAGGGATGCTCTGCTACTTTGATGTTTTGGTTTATTGTCCCACTATTAGCTGGATATGACGGCTAATGTCAGAGGCTTGTCTGGTACATGTTAGCCTGGTACAGGAGGAATTAGCCTCCCAGTCACTTCAAAGTTGTCATATTGATGTGTTGTCATTGTATAGATATACTCATTGGACTGCAATGTAGGATCTCAAATGCTTAAACAAGTACATCTAAAAATGAAATCCAGCCACATGCAGGATCACATAGTCATATCACTGCAGGTAACTTTTAAAGTAGTGTAGGAAGCTGGTTGCTATTTGAACTTGAGTTTTGCAATGACTTTCAACACTGTAATATAGGATATAGGCTTTCGACGTTATCCATTTAACAGTGGAGGGCCCAGAGCCAGGTAGCCATCAGAGATAAATGAGATCTATATATCAAATTAAAGCACTTGATGAAATCCACTGTATCTAACGCTGAGAGCACTTTGGCCAAAGTTGAATTAAGTGGTAACCAACTGAAAGCTGAGGAAGGTGTAAGTATATTGGCTATCTTGTATAAAGTTAGTAGAAATGACATTTGTAAACTTTTGGCCTCAAGGCTGGGCAACAAACTCTGTTATCTCTGCTTTGTTGAGGAGACATCCATCAGTCGCGTCATCATGTTTTTTGTGAAAAACAAGCACACTGAAGACCACGGGCAAGCTTGCTCACATGCACACATATTCACGTGCACGCTAGATGACCACACACACCGCTGACATGCTGCCAAATAATCACTGATTGTATCACTGAACAGATAAGGCAATATCAAGCAGGTGCAATCAGCCCTGATCACCAAATATGATTACAACAGACAGTGTGTGTATGTGCGATGAACATATGTGTCTGTTTGTATTTGCACATGCATGAGGACATAATTATTCAGTACTTTGTAGTCATATTGTAGTTTTGTTGCAATATATACATGTGGACAACAAATAATCTAAATATCTCATGAAAAAGAGCTCAAAGCTGCAGTTATCAATATATTTGTAATAGCAATGGATCAAAAAACAGTGTATGTGCAATGTGAAAGATGCCATTCGTAAACATGAATCAACAGAGAATTATCATCCAATTCCTCAAATTTCCCTTCAAAGTGTTTTAGCTCACTCTTTTAGCTCACTGTTTTGATTTTACCCTTTTACTGTTCTGGATCAGTCTCACCACCTTTGTCAACCTGTTTTTTAGGCAGAACAGCAGCAGGAAGCTCTGTTCTGCAAAAAATGTTGATATGCCCACCCTACACGACCATACCAGCACCAAACAGCAGACAGACAGAGTTAGTGTCTAGCTGGCAAACAGAATGGAGCATTTAGCAGCCAAAGCGCCAGATATTTCCCTCAGGAGTTGGTGGAGACAAAAACAGAGCACCAAGAGGAATGAATGTTGGACTTACATCCATCAAAACACCCAGTTGCTGCAAGTAGGCACCTATTTCTCACAATCCTGAAAAATTAATTGTGTCTGTGTGACGCTTTAAGCCCATTGATCTCATTGTCTCTGCAACCTGTCATTCAAATGGCTAAAGGTGCATACCATATATCTGCAACATCCACTGCAGGTCTTTGCTGCATGTTATACACCTTAAAAAAATTATGGCTTTAAACTGTGTAACTTACTGTTACCAACACTACAATCGTGGCTAATTTAACAGTATCTTTCTGCTCTCTTAATCAGCTGTCTAAACTTCAGGTTCATTTGCAGCTGCAAATTCATCTAACATGACAAAAGGTACAAGTGATACGATGTAGATATCTACCAACCAAGAAAACCAGTATTCACAAACTAGCTGTGACAGACAAAGAGTCCATGTAGATTAGCCAGTACTGATAATTGGCATGCAACCTAATTTGACCCATTTTTAAAGCAAGGTGCACGCTGTTTTACTGTATAATTCCCAGAGATGTACACTGTGGTGACTGATGTTTTCATAAATGAGCTTTGAGTTAAATGAGATGGAAAAGATTTGGAGTTGGCAGCTCGCAAACAAAATCAAACTCTTGTGGAACCATGGAAGATGATGACATGCCAACGACATACCGGTCTGCTCCACTGAAAAGACGTGACGCACACAGTCCCACATTAGAGTCAGTTTCTTTTCTCCTGGCTGATTCCTCTAAATGGAGTGCAGCCCTGTCCAGTGGAAGTCACTGCCCTGAAACGTCTGATGGCCATGCAACAGAGTGTCTGCCAGCAAATTATGGGAACTGAACCTCTATTACAAAGTGTCAGTCTCCTGCGTTTATTCTAAATTATTTTAAAGTATGAGGCATAACTTACAGGCACTCACACTTCCTGAAGCTAAATGAATCATTCATGACAAATTGGTGTATATAACAGAGTGAAAGGATGTATATGGATATTACTCTCATGCAGTCCTCATGCATGGACATCTCTGTTCCATTTCCAAATCCTCACTGCACTGACACTCACCACAAATATCTGCTTCTGTCAATCAAATTTAACAAGCTATAGATGGGGTGAGGTAGTGTCGCGGGGGGAGTTGGGGGAGGCTGTGTTAGTGGCAGCCCTCAGAATGAGACAGGAAAAAGACTTAAAGTCAAGAGAGTCAGATTCAGTGGAGTGACAGAGAACTGAATTAAAGTAACTGCAGGTAGAGCAGTGAATAATGACGCCAGGCTGTGTTGTTCATGTGTTTATGGAGGCAAAGGACTCACTTCATATTGTTCACGTCCTCTGATTGCCAATTAAGGACTGCCAGGAGCAAAATGCAACACAATTGAGTTTCTTTATGGTATTGGAAGAAATATTAAGTGGCCATGGGGAAAATAATCACCCAGCTCACAGTCCTAATGAGAATAAAGAGCAATGTTTCAAATGGAGTTCAACCTCATCAAATCTTGAAACAGCATCAGCCTTGTATGTACCCCACAGAATAAAATAATTGAGCTGACATTTGTAGAGGGAGCAGGTGATCAGCTTCTCTGTGTTCCTTCTGTCGTCCTTTTACCTCCAATTATTCTACATTTCTATCAATGTGCTCCGACTGCATGTTATTTTCTGTTAGTTTCTGCTGTACCTGATTTTAACAAACTGCTTGGCTATCTAACCAATCGTTACTGAGACATTTCACAAAACTACAAATGTAATCCTCATGGTGGTGCTCGAGAAAAAGTCAAGAAAATGACCAAGTCAGTAGCATTCATCCTCCTGACACCACGAATAGTTGTAGAAATATTTTGATCTGGACGGAGGTAGTGGACAGACTGACCGACTGTTATGGTTTTCACCAAGGCATTTAACAGGGCCCAATGATGCAGACCAGAGAGAAGGCAGGTAAAAGAACACAAATTTATTAATAACGAAAGGCGCACTCAAAAGGAGTGGAAAAGACAACAAACAACGAAAAGCGCACTCTAACAGAGTAGAGATAGCTAAGGGAGCTCCGAACAGGCAACTGAAACACAGGAAACACACCTTTAGTGGTGGAACAAAGAAAACACATTAGCACACTTGCGATAGCTAGAGAAAGAAAGTACTCACAATACTGGATCACAAACAGGCCTAGAAGGATCTCGGGAGGAAAGAGACTGGAACAATCCAGCAACAGCTAGGAGAGAGCTCTCTCCTTAAATACTGTGCCTGATGAGCCTGATGAGCAACTGGTGTGCACCGGTAGGCGGAGCTGGCCAGGTGCAGGACACACCCAGCTGCCCAGGCAGGGGAAAAACACACAGACAAAACACACAGGGAAAAGGGACAAGGAAACACAAGGGAGAGACAAACTGCCAGATCCTAACACCAACCAACATTGACCAACCAACCTTGCGACCTGCTGCACTGTTAGCATAGCTTAAAAGAGAAGCAGAAGAATTTGATGACGATTAAGAAGAAGATAGAAAAGAGTGAATGTCTGTGTGCATAATTGTAGGTGAAATAATATTCTGGAAAGGCTATACTAAAACTAAAACTGCCCTGTCAACTACTATTTGGCTGTGGTAAGCTCTGCCTGAAGCCTTGTGGGCACAAAAATTGTCAGCTTGGATGACTGGCACATGTGCCGTCTTTCTGCAAAAATTGCATCACCTCATTGACAAATGTCATTATCGTTAGCTTCTGCAGTGTGTCTGTTTCTTCAGGACTGAGTATCAGTGGCCTCTCTGCTGCTCAGCTCTGAATACAACTTTGAATACAGCACAGCCATGTCTGGAACATTGCCTTGACTTTTTCATTCAGTGGTTCTGGTCAGACTTTACATCAAAACAGAAAGGAAAGAATCGGAGTCCATGAAAATATTTTTTTGCTTCCTTTGATCCTTTTTTCTTCCTCATTCTTCACTTTTCATTCTTTCCTCCTCTTTCAGAGCCTCCCACCACCCTTTTTCTCTTCACGCCTACCCTTCTTTAAGGACATCATAAAGGTTAAAAGTGATGTTTTTCATCTTGTGATAGACTTAATGAGATCTTCTGAGATCTATTCAATGTTGTATGTTTTTAAAAATATACTGTATGCATCTAGTCAACCAAAGCAACAAAGTAGTGAAAGGCACCACTCTGAATAAATTGCTGAAATGCGATAATTTGCCACTTTGGAGAAATGAATTTAGATGTTTGGTGTTATCATGAGTAGGACGCACAGGAAGGAGGCACAGGAAGTCACAAAGCAAACATCCTTTTTCAAGTGGAAGTAAGTTTAATGAATAAATGAATACTTTTTGAAGGAAAACATTCAGAGTAAATTCATGATGTTTTAAAGCATTAGTTAATCAAAATGACAACAAACATTTTATACAATATGATAGAACTGACTAAGATATTCAACTGACAAATCAGTGTCCTTGTTACCCCGGCCTGGATTATCCACAGAACACAACACCAAAAACTGTCATAGGGATTTTCTTCAGTCGACGTTAGTTGCACTGAACACTCCAACACTAGGTAATTTTTGGGATTTGGTGCCCCTGCAGTTCTGTTGTGCAATTTACTACCACGTAATACCACTGTCGTAAATATGGACAGCTGTACCTCTCTCAGCATGTGGTCCATAGAGGCTGCTAGGCCAGGTGGTGTGTGGCATAGTGTTGGAAAGTGTTTGGGACTTTTATACTTACATAATGTTGCTTTAATTCTTTTTCAAGAGCCTGAGGGAGCTCCAGATGTATGTTGGCCTGTCTGGTTCAGCACTGGACTTGTTTTTATCAAAACTCAAAGAACGTGATTTTAGAATTTTAGCTCTAAACTCTCATGTGGTGTTCCCCAGGGGCCAAGTTTAGGTCCATTATTGTTTATCGTGTACCTGCTTGGCTCTGAGCCAACACGAGAAACACAATGTGTGTTACCATAATTATGCTGATGACACGCAATTATATATTTCTCTGTCCTGCAATGAGAACTGTTGACACAGTCAGAATATATTAAGGATATTGATAACTGGATGTCTCAGCATTTTTTACAGTTAAATAGTGACAAAACAGAAATCCTGGTTATTGAGACAAAAGCTAACGTACATGAAATTTATTTCAAATTGTCATAATTGTCTCTGGAAAGCCTCACACAGGTCAGACACCGTGGAATCTCCTTGGACGCTGACTTAACTCTCCAGAGCCACATAACAGTTTGTTACAACCAAGCTTCACAGTTGGCTAGACCAGTGTTTCCCAACCTTTTTTGAGCCACGGCACATATTTTATATTAGAAAAATCACAAGGCACACCATCAAACAAAAATGTCACAAAAAGTGTGTTTATTGAAATATAATGAAAATCTAGTCTCAATTTACTCAATTTACTTACTCAGTGTGAAACCTGGGCCTGTTAAGTTAAACACAAACCTGATATTCTTATTCTATTCACAGGGCTCTCAAGTTCTGAACTGAGTTCAGAGTGAGATTTTGGCGGTGGCAGTGGGGGATTGGATAATCTTCCACGGCACACCTGACAGTGGTTGGGAAACACTGGGCGAGACTACTGTACTCTCAGTGTACTGCAATTACTTAAAAATGCAGCTGCCAGAGTTTTAATTTGACAAAGGACCGTAATAGCTGGCTTTCAGTAAATTTTAGAATAATTAAAAAAATGTAAATACTCATTTTTATGGCCCTGCATGGTCTGACACGCCAGTAGCTCTCTCAGCTAGATCTCTTAGGTCATCTGTAATGGGCCAGCTATTTATATCCTGGGTATCCAAAAAAACCCCCGTGAAACTGCCTTTAACTGCCTTTTCTGCCCGAAGGCGCTGTAATATCCTGCCTAATCATGTTAGGTGTGCTTCAATGCTGTCGTCTTTCAAAACTCAACTGAAAACATGCCTTTCTGTCTCCTCCTGTCAATAGTCTGGTCTACCTGTCTTAATATTTATCTTACTTTATTTTATTTTTCACTTGTTTTATTGGTTTTAACTCATCTCTCTCTCTCTCTCTCTCTCTCTCTCTCTCTCTCTGTGCATGTGTTTTGTCTCAATTATTATTTTTCGATCTGATCTTATTTTACTCTTAATCTTTTAATTGTTTTAATTCATGTCTTCGTCACATTGTTACTGGTTGGTCTTAATTATTCCACTCTCTAAATGGTTTCTGTTTCACATGTAATGTTTCTGTGTTTGTTTTAACTGTGTTTACTTCTGTCTAATGTTTTATTATCCACATAGTCATTGTGGCTTCCGTGGTGGCTCACACTGTGCAGCACATTGTGTTTTGATTGCTTGCAATGCAGAAATGATGACATGATGTGGTGTCCCTTCCCATTACTTTGAGAAACGCCTAAATGCTTCATGTTTTCCTGCTGACTTTAAGGTTTCAAATGCATTACATTTTGTGATTATGTTACATTTTACTCTTACTTTTGTTACTTTTTATGTGCTTGTACTTACTGTTTGTATAACATTCTGCCATTAACTGGCTGTTGGACATTCTCTAAAGCCAGTGTTTGCATTGTCCGTTCAGGGCTACTGCAACATGGTGGATTCCATGGAAGAAAAACAGTCTTAGTTTCAGGTGGTTATACACGAATCAAAATATAATTCTGAATATTACATTCAACTTCAGCCAATAGATTTCTGCCTGAATCCTACACAGTGGACCTTTAATAAATACATGGCTGACATGCAAACAAGCAGAACCACACTGTGTGGTCTGTGCTGTAATCAGCTGCAACAACAAACAAAAAGAAACAGAGAGCAAAGTCCACAAGCTTCTGCTCATGGAACTAATGTCACTTTAATTCATCTCCATTTTAGTTGCCCTGTGGAGTTTCTTTGTAAACAAACAAAAGTTGTGTTTATATTCATTGTTACTCACCAAAACTCAATGTGTGCCCTTGAGGTCTTACAAATGTGTTCAGTGCGTTTCCTTCCTCATAAAACATTTGCAAAGCTGATTTTCTTTAAAGTTTGAAGCCTGTATTGATTACATCCATGTTTAAGAAGCAGTCTGCTTGTAGTGTGCCTTTGTTGACTCATTGCTGTGCTTCTTTGAACATTCCCACCACCTGAGTTACTCTGCATGAATCCTGACTGGAATCCACTTTCCTCATTTCATGTGTTTGAGATTTTTATTAGGTTTCATATTTCATGTGAATAACACTCAAGAAATCATGGACTGAAATTTGTTGATTTAGAATCAAAGACTAGCAGTTGATGCTTGTTAAAAGGTTAAAAGTGCTAAGCAGTGCTTTTATACCCTTTGAGGTCGCAAAGCAATGCTTGCTTCATCACTTGAAGGGGGTGATCAACTTTTCTGCTTTCAGTGTTGTGTGAAAATGTGCTCAGTAGCACCACACATAAATGACTTGGCAGTAAGCTGGCGAGATGGGCTGCGACATTCATTTAGTGCTTCATTTATTTTTTATTCAAAGTTTCAGAATCATAAAAAGTCTGGGCTTGAGTTTTTTCTGTATCTGTCGGCTTTTTCATTCATTACTAAACCTTTACTTTTTTGTATTTTTCACGACTTTTTGACTGACCACAAAAAGGAAATCACAGTGAAAAAAGGCAAATCTTTTTGACATTAACATTAATACAAGTCTGCTGTTGCAGCTCATGACCATGCTGACATTCTTAGAATGTCACCAACGTACTTCAGGATGTTGGATGAACTTTTGATCTTTGTGCCACTTGAAATAATAACATGAATTATTGAAAAGTCAGAGGCAAAATGAAGCTGCTCAACTGGTGGGTCAGTGTCTGCAGGTTTGTCTATGTAGCAAAGTGCTGCTGAGTTCATCCAGGTGGAACTGACATGAATATATAAATGGAAAAGTTCATGACACCATATTCTAAGTCCAGAAAAACTGCTGTGTATCTATCAGCATAACTGTAGGTGACACACACAGAGCCAGACAGTTGGACGCATACACATTTGCAGCACCTTTTCTGTCTTTCTCTCACATACAAACACACAGACACAATTAGATGTAAAATTGCTGTTCCAAGTCTCACCTAAAAATTGAATGCCAGATTGCATTTCTTTCTGCTCTGTCATGTTTTTATGACCTATATCTCCTGCTAGAATGCATTTAAAGATTTTGCCACAGCGAAGGCTAACAGCATGTAATTAGTTTATGGGATTCAAGGTAATGTTTGTCGCAGTTCAGTTAAAGGTTTCACAATCTATTGTTGCAGAAAAAGAAGAAATTTCCTCAGTCTGGCCACGATCATTGCGTGATGAATGAATGGAGAAATAACCTCTAGCAACAAGAAAAAGTTGGATAAAACAGCAGCAGAGACTTCAAAAGAAAACGTTGTAGGGGTGTCTCTAAAGAACATATTGCAAATATGCTGCAGTTGTACTATATACTGAAACTGTAGGACTTATCTGCCAATATTAAAATGTGATTTTGTTTCTGAATTTGTAATGACGTTTCAGGCTGTCGGGAGTCCATAAGAGACACTGTATGCTATAAAACCACTAACTTTGCTCGTCTCATTGTGGATTGTTGTGCGTTATCACAAAACTAAGCTTCTACGCATGTCTCCTTTAATATTACTTGATTTGGTAGCCAGGCTTACTCTCTTTATCAGACAAATGTTGCAGCAGCATCATCCCCAGGGGGACAGATTCTGGAGAGCAATGCTTGAAAATAATTTTAAAAAGGACTCGGTCAGCAGTCTGTGTAAGAGGAAGGAAACTTTCCTCAAGTTGGCTTTTTCTCCCTCATGCCCTGTTAGAGGAAAAACACGAACTGGAAAGTAGCAGTAAGAGCTAACTGGCAGCTGCTTTGAGGCAAGTCAGAGGTGCTGTAGGGTCAGTGGGTCAGCAAATGGCCCCTATTTCACGTTAATTACAACTGTGCACAAAATGGACTAAATTTTTATAGCTCATTTTGTGGATATATAATTTTTATATATCCATAGACTGGTCTGTACGGTAAGTTGTCAGTGTGTCATTAATGTTACTATATATGTACACTACAGTACATACCATATCCGTTCGTTCTGGGATCACATTTTGTTATCACAATTAGATAACAGCCCAAAATGATGATGATGATGATGCTTGTGTAACAAAATAAAGTTCCACAGACTTTTTTGCTGACTGGGATTTTTCCTACTATTACTATGTCATTCAGTCTGACAAACACCTTCTGCTCATGGAAACCCCTAGCATAGTATCCAAAAGACTTTTGTACATACTGGATATATAGTCATATTTTCCATGATCCATCATTTCGCACTTCACAGTTTACCTCCAATGTACATCCAATAACAATGTTCAAGGCCAATTGGAAGTAGTGTGCCTGTTACATAGCAAGGTGGAAAGAAAAACCCGGGTAATGGATGGCAGGTAGTGTGAGACCTGAGTTCCCATCCTGTCAATTAACATTAGCCTTTTTGCATCAAATATGAAAAAAAAAACAAAAAAACATTAAGTGTATTTTGATGGTTTGTAGAATTGTCAAAAATGGACATTTTTGTTTCTCAGTTTGGTTGAAATCCATCATTGCCTTCCAAACTAGCTGTGATGTCACATATATATGTACTTGCAGGGTCTGCGGGGATATGTCTGTTTTAAGACGAGCGCAGAGATACGCGTGAACGTGAAAAACAGCCTTCTAGTGTCAAACTGCGAATCCATCATTCTGCACAGTGAGGCTCAAACAGTAAACTGAAGTAACAGTAAGGAAAACACATTGTGTGTCGAGGGAGACTTTAAACTTTGGATTTGACATTTTACAAAACATGCGAATCATATGAGCCAATCAGTGGAGATCCTCCTTGCCTGTGGGCAAATACTTCACCAATCAAAGTGACAGATGAAGACATGGATTTTGGTGCTAGTGAGTTCTTAGGGGATGGAAACTGCTTTTACTGTTTGAGAAGTGTAAGCATTCTCTCTTTCTATTTATGTGAAGAGTTATAGCATTGTTGTATGCCTCTTGATAATTGAGTGGGAAAGATAAAACACAAAAGATATCAAACTGAGGTGTACAATCTGTTCAGGAATAGATCATAGATCAAATGTGTATGATTCTACAGTTCTAGATATATGGCTACTGTATTTACCCCGGTATTCATCCTGTTAGCAATCCAGATTTTACATGACAAGGTCACAGCATTATTTTATTCGCTTTAATGAAACATTTTATCTGTGGGTGAAATCAGATTTGAGTCCATCAGAGAGTCCCATTAACCTGTTTTGAACACAGTAGGGATATTCAAAGGCTGTGGTGGGGACTTTGGAAATACTGAGATCAAGGTTATAAGATTGTGTTTGCCCTGGATATCCACGGTGCCCAGAGAAGGATTTCTGCTGAGATGTTTTGGTCCATTGGTCAAAATTCCCTCCTCTCCAACACTTTGATACATACAATTAATGCTGATATTTAGGTTGAATATACTGTGCATATACATACATGCTCTCCAGATGACGTATCCTAATGTTTTTCGGTGATTCAATGACCTTTCAGATAGTGCCCTGGTCAGTTTTTACTTGAACCCAAGAAATATCTAAAAAACATTTAAAATGAGCAGATTTTGCTCAGCGTAGTGGTGCTCCCCAGAGGACGAACCCTTTCCATTTTTGACACTGTGGACAATCGCCACCATCAGGCCAAAAAGGCCAGCTTTGCATTCAGTATCTTTTATTATCAAATATGTGGATTACGATGAAATTTACTCAGCACATTCATGTCAGAATAATACACTCATGGTTTTAATGGTCACTTGACTCCATCATGACTGAGAAGGGGAAAAATTCTCAGTATGTTTGTTCACATTCAAATTGTTTTCTATAGTGAATATTGGAGCTTGTACGAGGTGCATGCAGGGTTTTAGTCTCGTCTCACTGTTACACCAGCTGTTGCTCCTCTTGCTGTTGGCCATTATAGTCTCACAAGGCTATTAATTGGCAGTCCTTCACCTTGATTAAAGGACAATTGTTTGCCCCTGACAGCTCAGTATTGCCTACAGGTGATGTGCTTGTAGTGGCAGCAGATGGTGGCATGTGTTGGCTTTGCTCCTGCTGTTGTCTTGACTAATGAATTGAGTGTGTCAGCTTTTTACAGAGGGAAACCAAACCTGTGCTATTATATGAATCAACCTCACCAGAAGCCTGGTAGAAATACACTCAAATCAGCTTTGTTTTGCAAACAAATCACTGTGTAATGACAACATTATCTAATTAATTACCAGTTTATCCACGGCGAGAGAACATTTAGATATTAATGTACATGAGAAAGTTGTTGGATTTGTATTATTTCTATTTTTTTTTCTTTTTCTTCTGTTTTCTTTTTAACCAACCAGTGAGAATTTATTTAATGTCTTTGGTCGGCATCTTGGTCAGTCAGTCCACAACTCTGGACCAGACTGAAAACTATTTGATGAATTTCCATGGAGTTTCATACAGACATCTATGGTGCCCAGAGGATGAATCCTAGTGACTTTGGTGATCCCCTGAGTGCAACCAGCAGGCCACATTTTCCACTCATCCACTGAAATAACTTACCATCTACAACATGCTTTGGCATAAAAAATTTGTAGAAGCATGCGTGGTTCCCAGAGAATGAATTATAATGACTCTGGGCATCCTCTGACTTTTTGTGTTGAATCACCACAATTTTGACATTTGCGAATTTAAGTGACAAAAATTTCTGGATGCTTTCGAGAAATATGCGGTACAGATATTCATGGTGCCCTCAGGATTAATCATCTAGTCCCATCATCAGGTGAAAGACTTTCATTTGTCCAAGACTTTGTTTATAACCAAATACCTGCAAGACTTATGACATTTCCATTTGCCTCAGATGTACTTTGTTTTTAGTACTAATAGGTTGTTTGCAGTCACGTGACATTAAATTCAGATGGATGCAGGAAGTGAAAAGGGCAAAAGGACAAGATAGAGGAAAGTTCTTACTATGCTAGTTTGTCATACTGCACACTGCAGTTACATTTTCTAGGGTTTGTCTTCGACCAAGACAAACATCACAAATTGTAGCTGCAAAGTGCTGCATCTAAAAGTTTCTGTGTTGTTCATCACAGAATTGTTTGTCAGAAATTGAAATGGTCATTTCCCTTTGTAAGGCAGGACTGTATGATATTTATGCTTTTCACATTTTTCAGATTCCTGCTGCTCCTTTAGCTCTTTAGACTCCTCAGCAAAATCCCCCCCTTGCCATCGCTGGGACGTCAGTTGAAGGGATACATATGCTAGGTCTTTGATGCCTTAAGCTGAAGCTGTCCAACGAGTGCTGTACTGATGGCAAGGGAGAACTACCACAAGGAATTTGTCCACAAATCTTGCAGGTTGCCTAAAACTGTTGTTGAATACAGAACACCACAGACTCTGCAGCTATCCCCCAAAGAGCTCAGAAAGCTCAATGCAACAAGGTATTCAGAGTTTGAATAAGGATAAGACATAGGTAAGTTTTCTTGGTAAGAGTTGCAGAAGGGTCAATATCTGGCATGGGGTTATAGGCAAGGATTAGGCAGGGGTAGGGTTAAGCATAAGGGTTAGGATAGTAGTCAGTATTTAAACCACTGAAAGGTAATAATGTTGCCTACAATTTGGACCCGCTCTGAAGTTTCTAACACGACATTGCCATTTCATTTTTTGCATACTGCTTCCATGTTAAGTCCACAGTTATGGATGCAAACATGAGGCACAAGCCAGGAAGGAGTATGAGAAGATGATGGACCTGGAACATGAGGGCTTCTCCTGTATGGGAAGTGGTCTCTGGCTGAATCCCAGGGGGCCATACATAGCAGCCTCGCCTGATGGTACTGTCACTGTGACTGTTATGGTGCTAGGATTTGTGAGATAAAGGTAATATCATTGTTGAGAATTTGTAATTTCGCTTCCATGTAAAGACAAAAAGGCATGCATTCTTGTTTACATGTTAAGTTGTGGGTAGGACAACCATGGCCACATAAATCAGCTGACAGGAAGCTTCAGCAACAGATGACTGCAGGCTTGGCTGTCAGAATATATCAGGTAAACACCTGTCTTTCAATAAATGAAATAAAAAAGCCAGATAAAATTAACCTTACCAGTGTGCGATTTACATGTGCTTTTCACTGTGAACTTTAGTGCCCACACTGCAAGCAAGAAGTTAATCTGTACCTGTGTAATGCAGACAATAGGTTCTGCCTTGTCAATGATGGGGATGATGTTAGACTGGGTAGGAGCCATGCTTACTACTTCCAAGTCCAGGCACAGCTTCACATTGTGGATGCTGGGTATTGTGACTTTGTGGTGTGGAACGATCATGACATTTTTGTTGAAAGAATTTTGCCTGATGTGGAATTTTGGGATGATGTCATTCCCAAGGTTGAGATGTTTTTCAGAAAGAGTGTACTTTGACAGGATGACATAATCTCGCAGATTAAACAATACAACATCTGTACTAGTGATTCAATCAAAGGTACTGCAGAGTATGGCAGAGCTTTGTTCTTTTCCATCTGTGCTCTCATTCATGTGGAATTGTGTATGGTCATATCATCTGTCTTTCTTTCATTCTATCTGATTTCAGCTAACTTGGGGTTTATTTCCACACGGGAAACTTTGCAGGACAATGCAGCATCTTTAAATTTAGCCCCTGGGCTATATGGAAAATTCATTACAAATAATGTATTATAACAGTATTATTCTGCCTGTATATCAGCATTTTACAGATAGTTAAATATTTTACAGCAGGTAATAATCCAAAAGTTTTTTTAATTCATCAATTGTCATTTAATCTTCTTTAATGTCATCAAATGACATCAGATAAAAAGACAGACAAAAAGACATTAATCCTTGCTAATGACCAGAAGTTTTTTTTTTATTATTATTTCATAGCTTTTGACAAAAGCATTAGTTCGGTATACTTTTACTTTTCTTTACCTTTACCTTGAAACAACAAATCTGTCATGTGGTAGAGTATTACTTTTAACAACAATGAACCATCTATAGGCCATGTTCCTTTAGTGTTACTAATTTCTTAGTCCAATGGGACAACAGACTCGGCACAGCCTTTGACAAGGCACAGCAAATAACCAATCTTGTCAATCAGCAACATTGACTGTCCTGTTGTTGTCTCTTCACCCTCTACACTGCAGACTTCTCATACAATGCACCCACCTGTCACCTGCAGAAGTTCTCTGATGACTCTGCAATCGTCAGCCTCATCACAGATGGTGACAACAGAGAGTACAGAGAACTGACGCAGGACTTCATGGACTGGTGTCAGTGGAACTGCCTCCAGATCAACGCAGGGAAAACCAAAGAACTGGTGGTGGATTTCTGCAGACGAACACTCTGCCCCCTGACACCGGTGAACATCCAGGGAACGGACATCGAGATGGTGACATAAGTACCTGGGTGTTCACCTGAATAATAAAGTGGACTGGACTCACAACACAACCGCACTTTACAAGAAAGACCAGAGCAGACTTTATCTGCTCAGGAGGCTGAGGTCATTTGGAGTGCAGGGGGCACTCCTGAAGACCTTTTATGACACTGTGGTGGCATCAGCCATCTTTTATGGAGTGGTCTGCTGGGGGAGCAGCATCTCGACGGCTGACAGGAAGAGACTTGACAAACTGATCAAGAAGGCCAGCTCTGTCCTGGGATGCCCCCTCGACTCAGTGGAGGTGGTAGGAGAGAGGAGGATGATGGCTAAGCTGTCATCCATGATCGAGAACGACTCCCATCCCCTGCAGGACACTTTAACAGCACTGGAGAGCTCCTTCAGCGACAGACTGCTTCACCCAAAGTGTGTGAAGGAACGCTATTGCAGGTCCTTCCTTCCTGCAGCAGTCAGACTTTACAACCACCAGTGCTCCCAGTAGACCACACACTCACCAAGACTTTCAAACTGACTGCACTATAATACACATCAACTGTGTTCACTTACACTGTGAAAAATATTCTATTTGCTCAGGTGAATCTCAGCTTAAGGTGCAATATGTCAATCTTTCAATCAGGTGTACTATGTGCAATATCAAAACTCCAGTCAGGAGTCATCACCCAAGTGCAATATCAGTATCTGTTGTTCATATTTTCATATTCATATTTTTATATTCCTTATTTATATTGTTTATATTGCTTGTTTGATATTTAATGTTTTTATACTGATGCCCTCTATTTTTGCTATCCTCTTTGCTGCTGTAATACCTGAAATTTCCCCACTGTGGGACCAATAAAGGTATATCTTATCTTATTTTATCTTATCTTATCTTAGCTTAGCTTATCTTAGCTTATCTTAGCTTATCTTATCTTATCTTATCTTACATGCAAGGCCCTACTGATATTTCCTTCTGACTAATCCTAGAACCCTTTCCACATGAATACGCACATTAGACAGTAGAAACCTACACTATCCCTGACTTAAACCCACAGTCTGCTAGAACAATATCTCCAGGTATTTTTAGGAGGTCACTCTCTTCAGTAATCTGCTTATCACTAACTCTTCCTCCCCAGGCAGGAGATATATGAGAGACATACCCCTGAGGGCCAACACTGATCAGAAATTTCAATGTGGTGATGCTTATAGTTTGACCATGTTTGTGCTCTAGCTAGCAAATTAGAGGGTCTTTCAATAAATGTTTAAAAACAGTCAACAATCAGAAGAAGAAGAAGACGAAGAAGAAGAAGAAGAAGAAGAAGAAGAAGAAGCAGCACAGTAACTCTGTATCCAAATGCTTGTCTGAGTGCCAATGGCATTCGAGCTCGAAGTACAACTCGCTCTGGCCACTCCATTAAAAATTCCAATCTTGCATGAAGTATGTCAATTACCTTGTTCCACACACTAGAAACAGTGGAGTAAGAGACATTGAACCGTAAAGTTAAATCTTTGACAGAAAGATTTAGTCTCAACTTGTTAAAATTTAGAAAAGGCAGACAAAGGGCCACTGGAGATACAAGGCTCACAGATGAAAAACCTGCATTAAAACTAAGAAATTGTGAAGCTCAGAGTAAAACTTAATCTTGCCTTCATTCTTCTCAAGACTCTTGGCTAAACTTTGTGTCCAATGCGTCAGAACATCCATCATCCTTTCAATGTCATCCATGGTTAGGACTGTCTGGCATCCTGCATCTGCATACAATATATGGCAGTAGGGAGAGTGATCAGTAATTGAAATTACTGTCCAAATTATGGATGTGTATTGTTGTTGTCCAGTCATCTTCATAGTTCTTAACATTCTTACAAAGGTTCAACTTATCTGGTCAAATTAAGTTGCAGATTCTTATTTTCTATTTCCCTTGTTTAACCAGGTGAGTTCATGGAGAAGTCAGTCATCTACATTGCATAAGCCTTATTAAAAATTTACATACACTATTGTTGTTAGAACTGTTGGAGCCCAGTCTACAGACTCAGTGTGTTTTAAAGCACTCGGGCAGCCTAATGAGAACAACAAAACCGTAATCAAATGCTTACAGTAATACAGCTGCACCCTGCAAAACACTTAAGCTGAAAGTTAGCTAGCATTACTAATTGTTTCTACGTATTGTTGTTCATTTACAGAGGAACAAACACCAACAGAGCACATGAAAAACAATAACTCTAATGGCATAAACTAAGGAAACACTTAGGTAGCTAGCAGCTAAACTTATCGTTGACGAAGTGATCACTGCACACACGAGCATTATCTGGCTCCTCCCGACCGCAGGCGAAGGTTCACAAGCCATTGTTTTCTGCATTTTTCCTGCTTATAAACAGCTTTTGGTACTCAAAAGCTCTTCATGGTTTTTTGGTTTGATCAATTTGAACAACCATAAACGATGCAAAGCATATGCATTTTGAGTGTGTGTTACAGTCATTCCTATGCAGAAAATCACTTCTGGCCCTCCATCTGCAGTTCATGCCACAACAAACGAGTGACGTGACGTCATCTGCAAACAATCTATTCTGACATTAGCATTTTGTTCTCAGCACCAGAGCCGTCGCATGGACTGTGCAAAATACATTAGTTATATATGATTTTGTCTGTCTCTGTCAAGGTCACATTAAAAACAAAACAAATAAATAAAAAACAAATCCATAAATTAAGCAGGTTTTTCATTGTCGCTATGTCATTAGGCCTTACTGAAGAAGGAAGAGGGGGAAAGCTAACATGTCGGCTGCAAGAGAACACGACCGATTTCACAAGCACGAATCGGGTTATGAGAAAAACACTTCATTACCTAAAAGGGATTGAAGGAACTTTCCCTAACTGTGAGATTGCGCTCAAGATCCCATTGACTTTTCCAGTAATGGTGGCTTCTTTAAAATGTCAAGATGCCAAAAATAAAGTGACTGAACTTGACTCGTAAAGCCACGTGTTGCACAGTTCATTTTTCCCCCCTTTGAAATAAATAGCAAAAAGTCATCTCTGAGACTATGTGTATGATTATGCTGTATTATTCTACTTGATAAAAACATATTGCAGTGGGATTATGCGTGCAGTAGAACTAGAATAGCTGTGTCCATGTGGCTGTTATTCATGCACAATTGCGCATCCATGTCAAAGAGCAGGGCCTTGCATTTCAAGTTCACACAGGGCCTGACACCCCCCCTGCGACTGCCCTGCTCAGCACCACTGTGTCATGATGGAGCCTCACAGAGGTGCTAAGATGGCTGTAGACTGGTAGTCTTGTGCAGTAAAGAATAAGAGTATGATCAACTACATTTTCTTTCATTCATACCATTACTATCTATGTACTATCACACATAATTTCATTTGCATTAAGCTAGGAGTGAGCCATGGTCTTACAGATTCATTGTAAACCTGCATGGGTTTCATGCTGGCTTAATTTTGAACTAATTTCCTAACACTTGCAAACATTATCAAGGGAGTCCAGCCTTTAGCATAACCCTTAAAACGTATAAGTCCTGCAATTGCCTTCTCTACTTTTTTGCAAAATTGTTTAGCAGCTTGCCATGAACTTGAGGAACGCCACGGACACAATGTTCCATTTGTGAGAGGATTTTTTAGACCCCAAGGTGTATGTTGTAGTGTAGCAGTCAGATACTAATGTTTTTTAAAGTTTTGTGGGAACATTAAAGTCCTTGAAGATCCCATTTAAATTCTCACAAGTCCCTGCATGTGTGTGTATGTGTGTGTGTGTTAAGATGCTTAAGTATTTACAGCCTTTCCTGAAGCACATACTGGCTGTCCTTTATTACCTCTGTAAAGGGCCTAAGGCCTTCCAGGCTTACAGCAGTTACAATAGCTGTGCTGCACTAAATTGCCTGGTGTCGTCCCTAAGCAAACTCATCCGTTTTGCTGCATGTATTATCATATTTCTAAATCCACCTGATACACTTTGGGAACTAATTGACCACTTTCTGTGGAAATGAAGCAACAAGGACAAACAGGGACCCCCTCATCTAATTCCCGTCAACACTTTCGTTATGGCCTCAAGAATGCATACACACATGCTCGTCCACACACACACACACTCACACAGAGCTGCCAAAGCCTTATAGAGTTTAAAACTCAAATCTTCTAAATTCCCTGGTGAGCAGACTTCCCTCATATGTATGTTAATGAATCACTGTCTCAGCAAAACATACCCTCAGCAGCAGGAGAGTTTAAAGACCAGAGGCTCTGAATGAACCTCACTGTCCCGAGAGATTCCCCTTTCTGTGCCATTCTGATGTCTTATTAGCACAGGTTTTCTCATTCCTCAAGTCACTATTTGCAACAACACGCTTTGTCCACGCTAACTGCCTGAGGCAATGCATATATATACATGTGTTTGTTGGTGTGTGAGCTTTGTCGTCAACGTGACTGACACCTGACACTGTGAGCGGCAGATTTTGCTGGTTAAGCACATTGTCATCTTATCACCCTGTAAAGAAAAGTTTTAGGTAGACTTGTTATCGACAGGAATAAAGCACCAGCTTTGTCATTTCACACATTCAAATGGATGCAGGCAGCAAAGCATAATGTGACACTTCCAAATAGTATCCTCAGGCTACCAGCAGAAGCCCTGCCTATCGTCCCGGCCTGTCTTTGTGTATTCTCACACCTGGAATTGACTCAAACACAAGTTTTCATGCAGTGAATCAAACTTCTTTCCTCTTCAGGGACTGTGAATTCAAATCAAGTTAAAGCTCTGGTGCAATTGCTCTAAACGGAATATGGTCCCTACATAAGTAATAAACTTTTTTTTTTTTTTTTTTTTGACAATTTAAGTCTTTCTTGGTTTCACATTCAGACTGAAATATGACCTCAGACAAAGCTTTTTTCATATTAATATGATTCCAGCTTGGACTTGAACTTACTCAAGACAACATACTGGCAAAGTTGCGCACTCCCAGCTCACATTGCATTAAGAATCAAACTCTATATGTCACATTTTAAAGCTGGACTAATCAATATTTTATAAAAATAATGCATCAAATGACTCTGTAAATATAAATGGTTGCTGGTATTGTAACAAACCCACAGAGAATTATCACTCAGCTGTGTAATCCCCTTGGCTCTATGGTGTTTTTCACCTTTTTCCTTTAATAAATGAAAGATGGAAATGTGTGCCCCCCCCCCCCCCAACATCTAAAATGACCAGTCATCAAATTTTTTCCTGAAGCTAAAAGTGTAGCTTTCACTGAACACCTTTTACATGTACATTACAAGGAACAGTGACCATAGCAGGTGCACATACAGCTGGTGGGTTTTGGGTCCTTTCCGAGAAAACCAAGAAAAATGGTAGAAAATACCCAGAAAAACAGTTTTCCTGTGAAAAGACAGAATTTAACTTATTGCAGGTGTGCTCACTTCTGATTTCCTTCTAATAAAATGGTTTAAATAAGCTGTCTAAACTGCTGTTTTCCTTACAACCTGCATAGTCATTTGACTGCTTGTGTTTCTGCTGCACGTTGTAGTCATGATGTCACCATGTTCCCAGATCTTCACAGGCCAAAACAACAACAACAACAACAAGTAAACCTTTAAGTTTGTGACTGGAATATTTGATCACACAGCACTCCCTTTAAGGTATGGGGTAGAGTTTGGGGATTTTAGTTTTAAACGCATAAGCGTCATGCAAATGATTTATTTTTAATTAGTGACAAACACAGCAGGAAAAATAAGGAAAAAAGAGAGGGCAAGAAAAAAAGAAGCATAAAGCAGGAAATTAATTCAGCTTGATTAAGTGATTGTTTATGAGCAACCAGAATCATTAAGTAGAATGTTGTTTTCCCCACAATTCCTTTTAAACAGCCCTTGTCTTTACACATTGCTTCATATCCTGCTGCACAGCTGTTGTTTATTACGTCGCTTCAAAAGCTTCAGATTGTGTTCAGTGTGTTTGACTAAGATTTAGACATCCATTGCTACAGATAGATCTCTTTAGATACGCACTTCCTCTATCAAAATACAAAAGATTGGATTTCAGTATTGCTTCGTTAAAATGCTTACTGTTTGTCGTTTCTGTGGATGATTGCCCAACACTCATCCTCATATAGAGAGGATCAGTATCAAAACTGTTTCTGTTCCATCACTGTTCACCATAATACAGTCTGGGCACGGATTATTGATGGCTTTGGTCAGTCTACTCTTCAGAAGGCTGCTGGATACTCCCTTTACTGAGGAACTTAGAAATATAGCTTATAACTTAAATCCAGGTACATTAATATTTTGTCCCCTTTTCCCCCCAAAAGACATAGAATCACAATTCCAACCAGGGACGGACTGACTATCTGGCATAGCGGACATTTTCCTGGTGGGCTGACGTGCTATTTGGCTGATAGTCGGCCACTTTTTCTATTTTAAATATTGGTCTGACCGGCCCGAATGACATTGGGCTGGCCCAATCACATCATTAAACACCAACCCCTTTCATTTTGGTCCTGCCGGCATAATGCATTCGACAAAAAAAAAGTCAGTGCAAGAGTTTGTTCATTACCACCGACCAGCCCTCGACACACGCTGGTCTTCGGCCCATAGGTTATTTTCTTCACTGACACGTGACGGGGCTCATCTCGCCCAATCATATCATGAAACACTTCCCCTCATTTGCGTCGGTAACGTAATCTGTTAGGATGTTCAAAAATGGAGAGAAAATGAAAAGGAGGTGTAGAGAAACTGCGAGACAAGCTGGCTCATCAAGCCAATGCTGTCAAATGCGCAAAAAATTCTGATATGTTTGCCACAGCAGGGCCTTCTTCAGCTCCTGTGGCCGATGACAACGGTGCTGGTGGCGACACTGAGCAGGGACATGCTGTAAAAGCTGCGGTAAGCTGGACTACCTTCAGAACACTTGTAATGTAACACTGACTGTTTTATAGATGTTTCCCTCCTCCACCACACCTGATTCAAATGATCGTCACCAAGCTCTGCAGTGGCTGGATAATGAGTCACTCATTTGAATCAGGTGTGTTGGAGCAGGAAACATCTAAAACAGTCAGGGCAGGGGGGCCCGAGGACCGGAGTTGAGAAACACTGCTTTAGGGGATGACTTCACTTGCATCCCTTTTCTTTGGTAAGTTCACAGTTAATGTAATGCAAAAGACACAGATGATCCTCTCATTTTCTTTCTATCTGTCACACACATACAGGATGATGTCTTCTTTTTTAAGGATTTGCCCAAGTTCACAGGCCTTCTTTTTTCAGCACTGCTTTGTCTGGAAAACTGATAATCACATCAATCAATCATGTCTATTATTTCTCTTTCTCTCTCCCTCATTCATGTGTCATCATCCCTCTTAAGTTTCTACACTGCTATTTTTATCTTGAAGATTGACCAATAATTAAATCTCTCTCTCTCTCTCTGTCAAACATACATACACAGAGTTCAAAGTTCATTCAGGAGTTCAGCTACATTCATCCTTTTGGACTGGGTAAGTTCACAATTTATTGAGTACTACTCTGGGAAGAGTTAGCATCTGATCCATCATTTCTCATCTCTATTCTTTCTCTTTCTCTTTCCTTTATCCCTGAAACACACAGGTACACCCAATAGGGTGAATTCTGCTTTGTCCCAGTCCGCCCCTGCCCAGCCCCCAGCCCCGAGCCACCCAGCCAGCCTGGTGGTCTCCCACCTGCTGCT
>JBBMOE010000030.1:6325786-6436542 GCA_037975065.1 Chaetodon trifasciatus
GTTCAGGGTGTACCCCGCCTCTCGCCCATTGACAGCTGGGATAGGCTCCAGCCCCCCCCAACCCCGAAAGGGATAATCAGGGGTATAGAAGATGAATGAATATCTTTCTCTCTCAAACATACATACACAGAGTTCAAAGTTCATTCAGGAGTTCAGCTACATTCATCCTTTTGGACTGGGTAAGTTCACAATTTGAGTACTACTCTTGGAAGAGTTAGCATCTGATCCATCATTTCTCATCTCTATTCTTTCTCTTTTCTTCCTCCCTGAAACACATAGGTACACCCAATAGGATGAATTCTGCTTAAAGATCCATTACTGTGATGGAGTGGTGGAGTATACTTTTTTGTAGTGTTAATAAATTACTTTTTGGAAGTATTTAATGTGTCCACTCTCACTGATTCCCGTTAACTCATTGCATGGCTTAAGGTACGTGGTTTTAAAGAGTTGCACAGTTGGTATACACATTCAAGAGACCAAAAAGACCGAAAAGGTGTGTGTGATCGAATGTGGTGGGCCGGCCTGGTCCAAAATGCCAGGGCTGATTTTTTGTTCCAGTCCGCCCCTGATTCCAACTTAATATTTTGACTATACATCTGTAGGTGTCACATCTGCAAATGTGTCTTGAGTAATTAAGAAGCCGAAGAGCTTGTCTTATCGTCTTATGTTGCATATTGTGGTCTGTCTGACATAATGTTGTCTCTGCTTTTTGCAGTGAGACAACATTGCTTTAGAGTAAAATTGCATTATGGAATGTTTATGGTCCTTACATAAAGCAGGAAGTGGCCAATGCCTCACCGTCACTTTGGTTATTACAATTGTGTTTGTGAGACAAAGGAGTTTGAGAATTAAAGGTGTTGAAATTGTATGTTTGTGAAGAGATTGGGCAGTGCTGTAGAGTGCATCTACTATTATCTACTATAGATTTCTAACATTTGGGTAAGCCTATCTACACACTTGCCTCTTCTTGCAAACTTCTTCACAAAAGTTGAGGAACAGAAAGGCAGATCATAGACAGTAAAAAACAGCAAAATAAAGGAGGGTGGTTACACTTTGGCAGTACAGAGAACAGGGTCACATGGTGTCTGCTGGAACCCCGAGGTGGAGATAAACCTGCCCTGTCAGGAATGAAGATCCCCTCAGCGTTCTGAGGTGAAAGTGATGGATGGTACTCAGGAAGTTGAGGCAATGCAATGACTCTTGTCTGTAAACATCTGCAGGGCAGTACTAAGGCTCTACTAATCAATATTTTTATGTTAAGGATGGATCGAATGACCATGTGCAGCATGAAAGAGTCGCTTGCAGTGATGAAGAATTATTACCCAATCTACGGTCCTCAGCGGCACTATTGAGCTTTTTAGGTACTTTCACCTTTTTATTTTGGTTGTACCGGCCAGCACATATGCTGCCATCAATCATGTTTCCACATAAAAGATAGGCAGTATTTACACTGACAACATTTTGGATAGTGTTTTGTAACATAAAAACATATTACAAACCGTAGTTGAATATGCAGTAACACTGCAGCTAGAGGTCAAGATTGATGGTTGCCAAAGTAACACAACATGTCTTCTGGCATGTTTTTCTGGGTGCACAGCAGATGTGAGTTTTTCACATGTGCTACCAGCCCAGTATCTGGGGACAAATGAAGAATAAAAATCAAAGTTAAACCCAAACCATAATGTTCTCCAAAACCTAACAAGTCGTTATGGTGCTCACTGCGAACCTAATCAAACCTACTATTACCTGAAATGTTTCTTTCTTTTGAAAGCCCAACTGTACGTTGCATATTTATTTTTGTAAACTTGGCCACAGAATGAGAACTACAGTGAACATGGCACAGTCATGAAAGATGTTTCCAACTTCCAAATTCATCAATCCTATAGATTAAATTTGGCTATTTTATGAACTTCTCTGAGAAAGAAAAAGCTGTTGCCAGAGAATGGAAAGATTTATCATGGTACATAAAGCTCAAATGCAGATTCATCTGAGCCCTCAACTCAGTGTGAGAGGAGCAAACTTGAGCTTACCAAAAGAAGAAAGATCTGGATGTACAGTGAAAGCTACTTGACTTACACAGCGAGCTGTCCCATGCTGGAATTTCCTGGGCAATAGTTAGCTTCATTTGATAGTAATTAGTTGCGTTACAACATTACTGTCGCACACAACTGATACAGTCTCATTTTAGTCCCAGAATAGGATCCACATGAGGTCAGGGGGAAGACAAGAAGTGGGTTGGTCATCATTTAACAACCATTACCCAGCCATTCATTAATTGTGCTGGTGAAATGGATTAAAATGATGGCGGATGCTGCTAGGAGTTTCTTAAATGTTGTGGACATTTCCGGAGAAGATCTAGAGGGGAGGATTTGCACCAACTCAGATAATTAGGTCTGGGTTACGGAAAGGACAATGTCGTGAATGGGATCACTTTGGATGGACACCATAAATAGTTTTCACAGTGAAGCTCTTACGATCCAGCAGGTGGAGGTAATACAACTTAAACAGCTTAAATGGATGCTTTCATAAAAGTCAACAGAAGAAGACGATGAGAAAGAAGATAAACAGTGTTTTTGAGTTCTTGTCTGCAATGCCCCAAAGCCCGAAGTAGTCTCTTTCGTATTTTTCAGCACATACAGGAAGTGTGGGAGGCAGTGAACGATGTATGAGTGCTGGTATCAGGAGCAGTCCAGTAGGGTCGAGTATAGTCTCGCTTAAACAATCTCAGTAGCAGGTGTAAACAGCTACAGTAAGCCCCAAGAGAAAAACTTAGTAACCACCCACTGCTTAAAACACACAGGTTGTGTGCTCTCATTTTGATTGCTGGCAAGTAATTTGAGAATACATGAAGTCCCAGCAGGTGGGACAGAGCAAGAGACTTTAGCTGGCCAAATTGCATACTTTTCTTTTTAGTTTGAGGATGTACTGCAGCTGCTTTTGCAAAATACAGACTGTTGCATACAGTATGTATCCTATACAGTTGGTATACAGTTGGTATACAGTTGCATATATTATGCATACTGTACACTCTTGCACACCATCTGCATACAAGATTTTGAATGAACCCCTTTGTCTACCAAACTGGATAAATCTTCACTAATAAATAATTATTTATTGATTTTTGTTGGCAGTAGCTGAAAAGATTTTAAAAACCAACTGTGTGCTACCCATTTAGCACCAAACTGACCAGCGTCAGAAATCGCAGGCTCAGGCATCTTAATTCCATCGGAAGTTGAGACCAAAACAGAGCAAAAAGTAAAAGACATACATCTCCAAAGGGATGCTGATGTTGGTCTGTACAGATCATTTGGTGACTTTTTTTTTACTCTAAAATCACAATTCTACAACGTATAAGGAATCATGATGACGGTACAGTATGTTTTTTTCTTGTGGACGGTGATGGCAACACACCATGCAGCAGATAACCTTAAAAACTAGTGAGATAAATTAAACAAACCCAGAGACAAAAATGTATTAAAAAACTTTAGTGGTATAATATTCCACATTTAGTACCTGACAAAAACATTAAAGAAAGTACTTTGGCATCACTGTAGACAACAAAAACACTGTTTGTCTTTGTCTCATACTTGACCCACGGTGACCATGTATTCCTAACGAAGTAAACCAAAAACCAATTACAGCTCCAATTATTTTTGTTTCTCATAAAAGCAGCAATGAGCACACTCTCTCTCTCTCTCTCTCTCTCACACACACACACACACGCACACACACACACACACACACACACACACGCACACACACGCACACACACTCACGCACACACTCAGACAACACAGAAAACTAATATAAACCCAATCCCCTGTCAGTGGAATAATAAGACACTGTCACACAGTACACTTGTCGACACCACCCATCCAGTGTTATTTTTGCCATCCTTTAATGATGCTTCTTACAGTGCAGTAGAAACACAATATACAGGCTGCAAGTAATTTGGCTTGGTTTGTTAATCCAGATTAATTCTGTTAGGAAGAAGAAGTGCTTTCTTGCCTTGTTTCAAAACAGGCCTGGAGTATATTTCCCATATAGCCTCAGTTTAGAAATGAGATTCTGTGTTGCTACAGAATGTAGGCTCCTGTTTTGGTTTTTTTTGTTGTTTTTTTTTTCATAGAAGAGGGTCTCTGTAGCAGTGGGCTTTGTAAGTGAAGCTGATGTCAAACCAGTCACTCAATCCCTGAATGCTTGATTAAATGTCAGCGTAGCTTGAATGTCTTTTTGAATGTGTGATAATATCGGCTATCATTCAAATGTTCTCTCTGAACGCTCTTGCAAAAACTCAAATGGGTATTTGGCAAAGTTTCAAAGCCCTCAACAATTCTCACTGTCCAACATTCGATCAAGCGAGGTGTTGCTAGGTTACCGCTTTGAGATGCTGGGAGTTAAGTGGACATCCAGCGGTCACTTCTTATAAAGGATCTGTCACACCGAAATTCCATAACTGTGGATAAGATTGCGCTGCATGAGTGGCAGCTACTTACAGCAGCTGAGTTTTCTTTGTGTTTTTAGTGTTTCTTCTGTCACTAGTCTCAGTCAATCATGCATACGTATTGATGTACAACTGGTGAGTCTGGTGATTGGCTTTTAACTCTTTTCTGGATTACTTAAAGCAACACTGGGAGATCCATTCGGTCCCAGCCCATTGTTTACACAAGGGAACAGACATCCCTGCAGAAATAAGGAGGAGGGGATGCAGAGCTGGGGTGAAGTGCTGTGAGAAGAAAAGAAAGTACAAACCATCCACACCGTCTCTTATTATGGGGAATGTGAGGTCTCTCCATGATGAGATGTAAGAGTTAACAGTGCTAACCAGACTGCAGATGGAGTACCGGGAGTGTAGTCTCATGTGCCTCACAGAGACTTGGTTGAATGAACTCATGCCAGATTCACATGTTATGCTGGACAATTTTCAACTGCTGAGAGCGGACAGGAGAGCAGAGCTTGGCCATTTTAATCACAGTCTGGTTCATCTGCTCCCTGCATACATCCCTCTGGTGAATTAACAACAACCAACCAATAGGCATGTGAAGATGGTCAGAGGAGTCCAGTATGGCATGGAGGGACTACTTTGAAACCACTGACTGGGGAGGACATTGACAGTTCAACAACCCACAATACAGACTACATCAGTTTCTGTGTGGAAAACATTTTGCCTACCAGGAAGGTACAGTTTCCCAAACAACAAACCTTGGGTGTCCCTGGAACTGAAAGAAGACGGTCTTTAGATCAGGAGACAGAGATGAGCTGAGGAGGGTGCAGAGGTAGCTGAAACGGGAGATAGGTAGAGGCAAAGACAGCTACAGGAAGAAGCTGGAGGACAGGAGAGTTTTGGAGGGGCCTGAAAACCATCTCAGGCCACAGTAGTGACAGTGCAAGGGGCAGCAGAATCTGGAGACAGGGAATGGAAAAATGAACCCCTGTTCCTTACCCCACCCACCTCTTACCCCGTAGCACAAACACTGTATTTACATGTATATTTTAATAAAATGTACATATTGTACATATACATAGACTCATGCAATTCAATGTTCTTTTTATGCAGCAGCAAGCGCAATTCTACATATGGCATTGGTACTTTTCTCATAAGAAAAATAGCAATATTAGCAGTATTTTTATGGGAAGTAGTATTTTTATGGCAATTAGTATGTTGTCTGCACATAATGTTCATATGCATAGTTGTTTTTTATTTTCTAATCTGTATCCTCCTTATCTTGACCCTTTTATGGCACTGTTTTTGCTGTTTTGCTTTTTAATACTTAAGATACATTACATAATGCTGGCTGTAACGACTTAATTTCCCCAACACAGGATCAAGAAAGTTTTATCTCATCTGATCTTAATAAGCTGATAAGACTTCGACATATGTGGGAAAAGAGCTCCAGTGGATCAACATGGATGTCACTACTGTAGGCCAAAATAGGAAATCAATCATTGTTACAGAACACTTGGCAATAGCTGTCAATGAGCGTGGATTTCCACATCCAATATTGTATCAAGCCAGCTGCCAAAGGAAGCTTTTCTCCAAACCTTTTTTCTTCCCGCTTGTTATTTTCTTTTGTCCTCCTCTCTCATTTGGTTTGTTTCTTGCTGAGTTTACGTGACCTTGTTTTGATAAATCTTAGTATGAGGCCGTGGTCGGCACAGGTTGTTTGGCTGGAAACCAACGGTACCCCTGCTGTTCAGCAGCAAGCAACAGACTGATTCTGTCATTCTGACAAAGAATAAAGTGACAAGATAATTAGTGCCATAAACACTGTATGAGATCTACAGATTTCAGATGATGCCAGTGCAAATATTGAATTGTCCAAATGACTTTTGATAGACATAGACAAGCAAGTGGAAGTCATTTTGCATTACTTGTGTAACAATTTATATTCACTCCTTAATCCCTGTGTAAAATTGAAAGAAAGAAAAAATCTGTCAAATTTCAGAGAGTAAAACTGAAGAAGAGTTAACAGTTGCATGCTCGTCCACATGCACCATGAAAAACTGACAGGAAAAGAAAGTATAGTATATTCTGATCCAGTGTTATATGTCAGCTATGGTTAATTTTTGCTTAACTTCATTCACCTCCACCTTTATTCCTCATCTGGACTCTGATCTTTAGAATGTTGCATTTAATGGTTGTTAGAATTGCATTTGTTCACATAAATGTAGCCTCTAAAGCAACTGCATGATGTTAAAAACCGATATCTTCTTCTTTCCCTGATGACCAGCACGTCTGTCAGAGTCAGAGAGTGTATTAGGGCTGCTACTCTTTTATTTAGTAGAACAGGCTCTGCTCCTTCAGATGCGTCAGTCAGTCCAAGCTGCACATTAGGATTTAGGTGACCACAATAAGGCCCCTCCAGGACTGAGCAGGGAGAAATCACTCAGGTACAAGACACACAAAATGCACAAAGCAAGAGATGCCATCACTAAATATGATAGTAAGAAATTAGACAAGGAGGAGCATGGTTAGTGGACACAGACATCAATCACAACAGCCAGAGCAGCAGCTTGAAGCAGTATTTCAAATCTACTTCTCCACACAGTTTACACTTGGTTATTTTTCATTCAGTAATGGTGTGTTTAGATAAATTAGAGTTATTATAATTCAAGATTTAGTATTGGAACTACCATGTATGTATGGATAGTATATACTTAAAAAACAGGAAGATGATGTATGTATAGTCTGCATTATTAGTACTTATACAGTACAAATGTTATTAAAAATAAGACAAGCAAGACTAGACAAGTTTAACCACACAAAATACTGCTAACCATAGCAAACCATACCGTCTGAACTACCTAACTGCATTATCTAACACCAACAATAACAAATTCAGCATTCTGCTGGGAAACACAGTCGAGTATTTAGCAGCTAAAGGAACAGATATTTCCATCCAGAGTTAATGGAGCCCAAAACAAACTAAAGGAGAGTGAACATTGGACATTAAAATTTTGTCATGTGCGTAGACACACAGCTTCAAATGAATGCTAATGTTGTTCCATGTCTGCTGGATATTAATGTTGGCAATTGTTTGTTAACCATAACAACTTTATTATGGTGATTATAATGTGCGTCAGTCTGTGTACAGCCTGTTTCCACTGTCAAAAGGTGGCCCAAAAAAGAGATTTATAATGATGCAAAACACACTTATAGAATGGGATCATTTGAACTTTTTTTTCTGTTTTAAAAAAGTGCATGCCATCTATTATTTTCATTTATCATGGCATCTTGTTCATTTAAGCTTACTATCTCTCATTATTGAAGGTAGTCCAATATGGAACTGACAAAATTATTCTGAAATGTTGTAAGTGCTTATTGTATAAGTGGAACAATACATAGAACATAATATGCAAAAATAAGAGACAAGGAGTTGTAGTGTGTACTTACAATAATAACCCTAAAACTGGAAAAATGCTTTTTAAAGAGTTTTATCTCATATCTGCTCCCCAATTACAAATGTCATGCCTTGTCACAGTCTCTATTAACAAGTCATCTTACTTCGTCTCTGTCTCCACACTCCTCCAGGCCTCATGTGGTCTTTCTGTCCCGCTTCATCCACATTAATGAGCTCCTCCTGCTGTAAGCTCTGATTTACACACCACGTTGCTTAAGGCTGAGGCAGCACAATTCTTGCCCATCTCCACCGTTTCTACTCAATAAAACAAGAATAACACTACAAATATTCATCCCAACATTTTAGCCATTATGGAAAAAGAGGGAGGGAGAGAGAAAGAAAGACAGAAGATGGGAGAGGGACAGTGAAAGAGAGATAAATGGAAGAGTTCATTATCCATTATGAATGACTACCTCAGTGCTTCCCTCTATTCAAAATGATTTTTATAGCATCACAGAGTGCTGATGCAGTAAAAGTGCATTGTGTCTTGAATGAGCAGGGCTGAGTTTTTGAGGTGGTGATGTTCTATGAGTACGCTCAGTAAGCCAATACAGCAGGCGTCTCCGAAAGGTGCTGCGGGGGCAAACAGCACCTTAAGAGACCGAAAAGCAAAAGAGGCCACTTGTTTTTGCCCGCTGAACACAGGTTGAATTGAAATGTGTAATGATTCATGTGAATATTACAAAGTGCCTCCTGAAACGTGGGCACATAATCATCTGCTGAGGGTGGCAGCCTGTACAGTGACCACAGGGAGAGGAATGATGATCCTTCAAGATAATGAACCATGTATGACAATAGCCAGAAGCTTCACTGTCACTGTGAGGGTGTGTGTGTGTGGGTGGGTGTGTGTGTGCGTGCACATGTGTGTATGTAGAGGTCTTTCCTTGTTAAGATTTCTTCGAGGATAAAAAGATGTATGAGTAAAGTTTGTCTGCAGTCGGCTCGCGACCGGCTCAGGGTGTACCCCGCCTCTCGCCCGTTGGCAGCTGGGATAGGCTCCAGCCCCCCCCCCCCAACCCCAAAAGGGATAATCGGGGGTATAGAAGATGAATGAATGAATGAGTAAAGTTTGTCTGTAAATTTAAAAATGTAAGGTGAGGCTCACAGTCCTTGTTTAGCCTCGAGTGTATATCTACCCTGAGGAGACATAAAGTCTTTTTGACACCTTCACATTTATAGCTATTTATTTATTTATTTTGTTATATCTGATGCCATGTTTCTGATGATCCTAATGTTGCATTTTGGTGTGGGAAGCAAAGCCACATGTGGCACAGAGCCTAAGAAGAGGAAGATAAATTTAGCTATTTAACACTTCTAATATCAAGATATAGATAGATTCTTATACACTCTATCATCTCAATTGTTCAGTGTTTCTGTTTTCTGTCACTACTTGATTGCAACAATGGACACAGGAACAGCTGATGGTCTGAAAAGGAGAAAGGAACCTGATCTTGAAGGGTCTTTACTGCTCACACAGAGGACTGTGAGCTTGAGGGCAGTGACAGCGAGGGAGAATGGATCCCACAGTGAGGTCTGAGAGGCAGTACAGCCAACACAGACACCACACATTCTTGGTATAGATTATGTTTTAAACAAAAAAGGATTCATATTTTCCCCTCACTGATAGTATGGACTGCATTTTGCAATGTGTTAGTCCACCCTGTGTAGGCTTAATGTAAGGGATATAGGAGAATCACAAGCAGCCATACAAATGTATTTTATATGCAAAAGCAGATAATGTGATGCTCATCTTTGTTTCATAATAACAAGCAATTGCTTCCCGAGGTTCCACACAACATGAAATAAGAATGAAGTAAGTGTACAGCCATGCTAGTGGCTGAATGCTTGATTATGGTGGTGCTTTGAGCTAAATACTAGTGTCAGCATGCTAACATGCTCACAATGCTAACATGCTTACGCCGAGCAGATATAATGCTTAGCATGTTACAATACTTATTACATACTTAAATAACTCATTTATTCAATAAAAAGGGGCAATCATATGTGTTCTGAAACAACCTGTATGCTACTTGTTATCATCTAATAATTGTTTTATGGAAATCTGAAATTTTTTTGTGTTTTTGTACACATCTGCACATTGTTGCCCTAAGGCACCAAAATGTATCAAGATGAGGGTAGTGTTTTTGTGGTGTCTTAGTAGCAGGTTACACTGAGGCTTTGGATCTGTGTATGTCGAGCACCGCTGTGCAACACACACCCCTGCAGTGCTGTGATCTCTAGTCTATCTTTTATTAACAATACGTTTGTCTCACCATGTCCTTCTGCAGCTTGTAACTGTCGTCAGCGTTGCTGTTGTCAGACAGTTTTTTCTAGTTGACAAAAAAGAAAAATACTTATGCTTTTCAAACCTCAAACTCAACCTCTATTATTCCTCAGAAAGGACATGTCAAACATAAAATATGCTACACTGAGTTTAAGTGTTTTCTTTAGCAAAAAAATAATAAATAGAAAACTCAGGGCAGTTTATTACTTGCAATGCACTAATCAGTAAAACAAGGAAGGCTGCATGCGGTGCTCCATCACTACACTGATTCCAGACCTCTCCAAAAGACTGATGACAGTGCAAATTTTGCATCAAACATGAGCGCAGTGTGTTACGCTGGGAGCAGTTATTTGCATTTCATTGAGGAAGAGCAATATGATTTCATGGTTGTTACTAGTGATGCATGTTAATGCCAGATGTAAATCAGATATGGATGATGCCTATGTGGAATAAACTCATGTTAATAAACCCTTCAGGTTTTTATTGGTGAGATTTAGATTTAGATTTATTTGCCCAAGGAAAATTGTTTCCACCTTCCGTATAACCTCAGTACACAAATACATCAGAGGGGACAGAATACATCAAATTTGACAGATACATGCATGAATCCCACACAACATCAAGAGACACAGGGGACAAGACACAACTTCAGTCAGGCATCTTCTACTTGCCAGCAGGTTTGCATTCTCACCTTCTCTGGCTACAAGCAGTCAACTGCCTCTAAGACAATGGCAGCTGCGTGCTGCTCCTCAATCTATGGTTGGTTCCAAAACCCCCCGGCTACAGAAAGGGATTGCTTATAGTTAAAGACCCACACAGAACTCAACTCTGCAGTCAGCTGTGTGGACTCAGTGTCTTTCAGCTCATTGTTTTGCTTTTATGCCTGGACACTTTTGGTTCATCCCACAGCTCTCATTGCTATAGTTTTCAGGCGCAGCAGACTGCTGTTTTCATCGATAGAGTCCAGATAAACCAACTGCACAGTACTTGCTCAGACAAAGTTAGCAACCAGCCGGTGTACATAATAGAGCATCTTCCCTCAGGAGTTGGTGGAGAGAAATACAGAGCTAATGTGAATATTGGAGTCTCATCAGGACTCCAGAAACATGACATTAAATTAATGCTAATGTTACTCCACATCTGTTAGATGTTTCAGTGGGTATTTATTTGCTTACAAGTTTGTGATGTGAACTTAGAAGGTGATGAATGTATGTTGTGTTCACAGCTTTTTTCCATGTTATTGCAAGTCTTTAATCCAAAAGCCTACCATCCATTTTGTGTCTTGAAATGAGCAATTAAAGATAGATTACTCAGTCAAATAAACATATTTCCCATTTTAGGATTAGGTTTTTAGTGAATCATGCCCTGGTTGCCGAAACCCAGGAAAGGCCTTATGCTACCTGGAATACTCCTGCATGTGGTGGGTTTTTATCATTCATATGTGGGCAGGTGAGTAAAACCAAAAATATGATGATAATGTAATGGTAATAATGCTAAAATGAAAGTGAAGCCAAAGCACACCACTTAATTCACTGGTGAATGAAGTAACGTGGGTTCATCTTCAGCTGGACACGTGCAAACTAAAACAGTGTGCCCCACTACTAGAAACCTAGAAGTAACAATGACTTCTGCAGAGATATGACTAACCATTTCTCTTGTTCCTTGCAGACATTATATCCAGAATATGATGTTAAAAAAAAAAAAATACTAGTGCCCATGAAAGTTGCAAGAAGGAGGAAAGTGTCCCAGTCTTGGTTAAGTTGCAGGAGAGGTACATGGAGTGAGAATAACTGAAACACTGCTGCTAAATGAATAAAACAATCAATCCATCCCATCAGTAGAACCCCTACTGTTATTATTCTGTCCGAGAGCTTTTACTTTCATACAAACATGAGGCGAGAAACCTTTCTTTGTGCTGAGAACAGGTGGTGAGGTGATGATTCCATCAATTTTCAATGTGTTCATTCAGTTAGCATATTGCAATATGGAGGCGCATAAATGTAATTAGCTAAAAATTGCTGGCAAAGGTGAAAATACCCAAAGCAGGTGCTCATGTTGTCAAAGAGAAGGCAGGTGTTAGCTGAGCTCAGACTCACTTATTTTCTGCATGATGGACAAATGTATGTGTGGAGCTTATCATCAGTGTTGATGGAGTCACCACCGCTGTAAATGACTGGTTACTGCAGAAGCCATAATGTTTTTGTTTTTTTCATCGTGAACATTTGGTTTCAGTTATCTTGTTTTTCGCTTTTTTTTTTTTTTATTGAAGCCAGGGGCAATAGGCCTTTGTTCACTGTACAGAATGCTAAATGAGTTCAAATATATTCAGGAAAAATCACCGGCAGCACATTTTCCATTTTCTGGTTCACACAGGAGCGACTGGTTTGCAACAATTTTTATTCCTCCCCAGTTGGTTGTGGAATATTAGACTGCAGGCGCTCCCTGTGAGAGCCACTGCATTCTCATGCTAAAGGTCTGAACCCATTCTACGGCGGTGGTCCTACTTTGAGAGGCATATTAACAGCTGATTTATCAGTTCGGCCATCAGGTGTTGTATTACGACAGCAGTAATTCATTCCATACTTTAGTAGTAATAGTGGTAATAGTACATGTTAGGTGACAGATCTTCAAACAATTACTACTTGATTGAAAAGAATCAAAACAAAAAGATTAATTTTCTTCAACCCAACAGATTATTGTTAATTGTTCTCGTGATTGATTGCATTAATTAAAATAACAATTACCTCTTTTTGAAACACTCCAGAAGATTTTTTTCAGCCAACAGTGAGAGACATCTAAAAAAAAGATAAAGATTTTGACTCACAATAGTAAAGCGATGATTACAGTGATTATATTTCTCAGCGGCAGGACTTCAGCACATCCCCTGCAATTATCAGAAAAGGCCATTTCAGTCTGCAGTCTTTAGCATGAACACTGTTAAATAGAAATGATTGGAGAATTCATTTTGTGCGCTTTATTTCCAAGAAAACATGTACATGGAGGACGTCGTATTGTATTGTGAAAATAGAGTTTCCATTATGTGTCTCACCATTCCAAGACAGCAGGTTTCCTAAGCTCAGAAACCAATAGGCCAATTAAGCTCTTTTTTATCAGAAGCTTTTTTCTGAGCTGCGGCTCCGTGGCATGAAAATTCCCCGGGTTCAAAGCAAGTCAAAGCCTAAATGTTTAACCAAATCCCCCCCCTGCTGTGTGCGCCAGAGGATTTGTTTGAACACACACACAAATCAAACTCAGTGACTCCTAAAAACAAGGGCTGAGCCTAAAGTGATAATGGATATCATGCTGCTTGGATGTCAGAGATTTGGAAGCAGACTGGGAATGTTGACAGAACATGTCTTGGTCCTAATCCATCAATCAGCTGTCTGCTTCTGATTTCGCCACAGAACACATGCTGATTGATTTAAATCCCCCACAGCCCACCTCCTCTCCTCCTCTCCTCCTAACTCAATCACTTTCTCCTCCTCCTTTTCCTCCCTTTTCTCTGACTCTCCACAGACATGCACTCAGTACATTTGGAAATGAATCTTATGCTACATTATGATCCCAGGTAGAGAGCAGCTCTTACCCCCCTCCCTAATGCCAAATAAAGGTCTCGGCTGATGTACAACACTCCCTTAAAAGCCTCGTCAGCTCTGGAAACAAAAGACCAAAGAACATCCCCCTGTGCTAAATGTGAAAGATGTTAACTTTTTTTCTGAATAGTTAGAGGCTCTTTAAGTAACTTTTATTCTTTTTTCAGAGACAGAGAAATAAAAAAGCATCTCGTGGTAGAAAATGTGATCAAAACAAATGTGAGACGAGAGCATGGGCTTTAATCTGCGAAGGTATTACCGCTCGCAAAACAGATCTCAGCATTTTATCTGACAGACGCAGGGAAAATGTGGTGGTACAGTACTTAGAGCAGAAGTACAGCGTTGAGATGTGGAAGGTGGAAACACTGCTGCTTTGAAATTATGTGGTGAGTAAGTAATAATCCACAAAGTTGTACTCATCAATATTTTCATATCAATAATAAATCAATGGAAGGGTGACTTGTAGTGATGAACCCACAGAGATGTGTCATGACCTGGCTCAGGCGGTCACAACAAAAAAGGGAGACAACACCATGGCAAAGAGTCTTTATTTTTCAAATCAAACCAAATTAAACTAAATTAAGCATTCAACTCAAAGAAATCTCTAATTAAACCAAGGCAGAACTAAACCAAATTGGGCCACACTAAACAATCAGAAAAACCAAATTAGACCAAAATTACTCAAAGTTACTTCAAATAAGATCAAATCAAATATTCAAAGCATGAAGGGTGTAAATCAGTGGAGTCAGTAGTGTAGGATGTGCATGAGTGAAGGTAATGTGTGTAAATGTTGTAAAATGCAAACTGAACTAAACCTAAGCTAACATAACTAAACCCAAATGTGGTATACCTGTGTGGAGACCAGGTCAAAGAGAGAGAGAGAAAGACTATGTGACCGCAGGAGCTTAAATAACCTCCTCACTAAGCACAGGTGTCTGACATTACTCCAATCAAGGAGATGCACTCACAGGCACAGGCTGACAACGCCAAACATCTCATGATGTCATGGCCGTCACAGATGCCTCATTCAACTCTGTTTTCCCTGCTTTGTGTAGCTTTTTTGTATTTTTGAGCTCTTGGTTTTGCTGTTTGATTCATGAGCAGTTTTCAGTAAAGCTCTGATGAAGGTGGTGCAGACTACCTGCTCAGCACCAAACAGCACACAGACACAGTTAGCAACTTGCTGGTGAACATGGTGGAGCATTTAGCGGTGACAGAAATGCGAGAATATAACACTGGCATTGATTAGGTTGCCAGAAACATGACTCAAATACATGCTAATGTTGCTTATTGTGCTAGTTGTGTAAACAAAGCAAGACATTCGCCACAGAGAGCTGAAATCCTGTCATCGCCTCAGGGGCAGACTCTGTTCCAATAGCTAACAAGTAATTGGAAGATCCAGTGAGCTTAGCTTTCATTGTTTTCTCCTTTCCTTTACTATTCATATTGAAAGATAAATGAGCTTCCACTACGACACTTTTGTACTTTAAGAAGATTATCTTATGTCGGGATCAGACTACAGGAACTTAGCTCAGTTTTGAGGTGACTTTGTCATGACCCATGAGTTACCAGCTTCATCATTTATTATTATTTGTTGTATATATTTTATGTTTATATGTATGTTTAACCTGCTGCTGCAACAAAAGAATTTCCCAAATTTGGATCAATAAAGTAAAGTCTAAGTCTCTAAGTCTAAGTCTTCATGGCTGATTATGAACAACACGCTACAGGACCTCATGACACCCCCACGAAAAGACTAGCATGTCAGAATTTTTTTGTCTTGACTGATGCCTGGTGTGACATCTCTCATGAAGTGTTCCTTAGCGTTGACCAATCAGGTGCTCTCTCCAGAGCGCAGTCAGGTAACCATGGTGAAGAAGAGGAGTGATGCTGAGGTTGCTGCTATCAGGTGGGACAAACAGGAGAAAAGTTTGTTGCCCATACTTGTCCATACTGTCTCCTCTGTGCATCCATACCTGTTTTTTCTTTTATTTGCTACACCAGCATCAGACACAACGCGTCTGTGGCCATGATTGACAGATGTTTAACCCACCTCCCCAACGACATCTGAACTATCACGTGTTGTGTGGTCTGTCCGGTCACCCAACCTAGACACTGCAAGATCTGACACAGTGACCATCGTCGAAGACAAAAATATCATGTGGTCTGATCCCAGCATTAGTTAAACAATGATTCCTTTGTAATAATACAAAAACAATTACAGCTCCCATGGAAAATTCCAGTGTGGCACTGCGGAAGGGACACCCTAACATCCTAATTTCTCCTACCGCTACCGACTTATCTTATCTTATCTTATCTTATCTTATGGGCCTGTCTTCCAATGTCATCTAATGTCTGTGTTTTAGAAGTGTGTTTTAATGGAACAGGTCCCAGAGCTCCATTCAAATGATGTGTGTGTTGACGGCTGGGGCAGTAAATTTATCTTGAGAGGCTGCTCTGTCAGAAATTCAACAGAGGAAGAGCAACTCATAAATCCATTAACCATCCGCCCAAGCAAACGCCTGGCTGGACGGTGAATGGGATAGGATTTGTTTGGTCACATAGTTTTGATAATAGAAACAACTGGTCAACAGTATTGGTCGACACAGTAAACCTGACCTCATGATCAACTAATGAACTTTGCAAACACTGTAGACATGAGATGATGGAGCAAACCACAAACAGCAAAGTAAACTTATTTAAAGTATAAGGGATCTAATATCAATACACAAAGCTCTCCACTTTAATCCTGTTCTCCACTTTGCTGCAAACTGCTGTGGGAAAAGCAATTTTGAGTAGAGCATGCATAACCTCGTTGCAGCAGATCAATACAAATTATGGAGCAGGGCATTGCCTGCTATTAGTTCTTTTTTTAATGACCTAATTAATTGGGTACAGTACTGTGAGGAGTTTACAGAAAACAGTCAGCAGATTGTTACAGGGTTGATTTCTTGCTCAGCATTCATCCACGACATTAGTTTTTCATTCCAACCTGTTACGCATGTCATTACCCGACTGCTCCAGTGTGGCTGATTTTATTGTTGCATGTATATAATACACACATGTGAATGCACGTGAACGCACTTTGCAACACACAGACTCCAAGCGCTTACACATTCACACACTCCAGGGTCGATTTATAATCTCCAAGATGACTTTCTATAGTCCAGTGCTCTGGTTTTTGCCCGTCCATGTAATTTGATTTCAGGGAAATTAAAAACTGATTGCACTGGGTTTTGCTTCAGCCTACAAACACACACACACACAAGAACACACTCATTCAGAAATGCAAAAACACCTACACACACACACACACACACACACACACACACACACACACACACACACACACACACACAAACGTGGTGTTTAGAATGAAATGTGATCAGTTCACTAGATGACACGAAGGTATATCTATGTTCCCATCTCCTCCATTGCTGATTTCATGTTGCAGTACTTCATTTTGACCAAAGTGAGCATGTTAATGCTCATCTCCAGCACAAAGCAAAGCACTTACTCCAATGTGACACTGTACAGCATCTTCTCAGCTCCTGCTGTCACATTACAACACAGATGCTGATGCAGAGTCATGTACCAAAGGTGACTGAACTTTAAACCTGTTTGGGTACCTTGTGTGACAGGTATTGTGTCACTTTTGCATTGTTTAATTTATAAAACAATTACTCCACAGCCCTTTGACATATTGAGCTGAATCAATGTCGAGCTTATCAGTCAAGGCAGTCAATCCTCTGTTTGCAGCTTGACTGAAAAATCTCATTTTAATTCCAAGCAATGTTCTGCCGGAGTGGGATTTACTGTCCAAGCAAACTTTTTATTGAATGTCAAAGTGAATGTTGACTAATGCACATCTGGTAGTACTGAGATGCTACGCTCATCTCATTTTAAGTACTGTATTTACTGGGGTGGGGTTAGTGATGTATAGTTCAAGTCAAAAACAGCCAGTATTTCTGTTTTGCTTTTTTTATCAACCCATACCACTTTGCTCAATCCAATCCCATTTCACCCCACAGCTCCCATTCATGGGCAGAGAGCAGCCAGGAGGCAGGAGGATAATGGAAGACCAGGAATGCACAATGACATAAAGTTACATTAAATGAAACAATCACGGGAGTGTGAGTAAAATACATAGAAATAAACATATCAATCATGGAAAAAAGATCTCAGGGTGTAAAGCTAGGAGTCACAGCATGCACACAAATGCACGTGTGCATATCATCTTATACACAGAAACTTAGGAATCTTATATGGGGGCTGGATGTATGTGTGTGGTGCACAGGCAGCAAGGCACATGGCTAATGTTGGCACATCACTTGGGGGACGACATATCAACGGCCTCATGCAAGAGTAAAATCAGAGGAACCTCCAAGTGTGAACTTTGTTTTCCAATTCAAGGAAACAGAGTATCACACAGCCAGGCTTTAAATGATTGTGGCAGGGAGGATTTCCACAGAAGAAAAAATTTCCTATCAGCAACATTAATTTGAGTAGCTGTTGTTGTTACTTTCCACCAAAGATAGTTGTATCTATATGAGGGGATCATTTGTAAAATATCAGGTTATCTTGTAATTTCAAGAAGCTCAACAACTGACCAGAACATGTAGGTGAGATGGCATCTAATCTGTCTGGGCAAAGTCTGGCTTTGCTATGTTGTGTATATGAAGTACTTTGAACTATAAAAGGTTATAAGTCTAGCACAGGATGAATTAACAGCTCCCAGGGCCTCTGCTCAGAAGTCATCAGACAAGGTAATTTGCAGTTCATTCTCCAAACTGGCTCTGATCTTATTAATGGCAGGCTCATCAGCTGGATATAACAGGTCAAGATCTATGCAGCTGGCAGTCTGAGGTTTGGCAGTGGGTTCCAACAAAGTTACGCAGCTGAAAATATCAAAAAATAAAAAAAAAAGTCTGTCAAAAGCTATGCAAGTAGCTTCATCCAAGCGAATCCAAATGATCCTTGAACACATCACAACAAGATTGAAATGTACTCTCATTCATCACTCTTCTGACTGAGAGGGTGGCTCACTGAAACAGCAGCACTGGATAAGATATCAGTGTCTTGCTCAAAGGCACCTCAGCTGGCGGGATGGATAAGCATGATAAAAGTGTGTTTCCAGATGATGCAAGTCTATCTGAGTGAGAGTCTTCCTATTTCCTTCTCTATCTTAAACTTCTCTAACTCAGACTTTCATTACCTCCGAGTCTGCCTGGCTCTGACCTTTTTGACTGGTTTCTGTCATGAAAGCTTGGTTGTGTTATCTGACTGAATGCCATCAGATAAAAATCAGTCTGATGCTCCGGTGAAGACAGTGATGATGATAAAATGTCAGCCGTTTCTGATCTTTTTTGTTTGTTTGTTTGCTTACCCCCCTCACGGCACTTAATAATGGAGAATCTTATCTTTCCGTTGCAGCATGAGGAGAAAGTTTATCAAATAATGAAGAGATCACATCAGTTAGTTTGTATCTATGATATTGTGTGTATATCTATGTGTATTGTATAAATGCACAATAACGAGTTGACGTTTTCTAGAGTTAATCATCTGATGGAAGTGTAGCGCTGACACAGGTTAGGGACTCCATTAGTTGTCAAGTTTGACGCCTTAACCATTTAATTATTGTAAAATCAGCTACATTGTGTAGACACCATGTAAGAAAGCAGCAATGTTGAATTGGAATATCAGGATGTGTGGGCAAATTTACCTTCAATGCCATATTGAGGGTTGTTCCTTTGTGTGACCACCACCAATAACGCTGTAATTAAATCTGCCAAAGCTACTATTCTCTCAGTAAGAAGGCTGGGTCAAAATAGCTGGACTATCCAAGAGCGTAAGCCGTGAATTACACTGATCCCTTTAATTGAAACTGTGAAGCTGTTTCTTTTACTCAGACTTTTTCTATTACATTTTTTACTGATGCTTTGATTGAAACTGTTTTAATGAAAATAATGTCAAGACCCTGTGTGTGAGGGAGTGAAACAGATCTCTTGCCTGCAATTTGAAGGCTTTTTAACACCAAGATGGAGGTTTTACTATCCTTTGTGTCCTGCTTCATCTTGATGCTGATGATATAATTGGCACAGTATGCTACAAGATAGCTTTACATGGCATTTAACATGGGACAAGCGCAGTGCCCGTTCAAAACGTGCCTGTTTGAAAGAGGCCGATTGCTTGGCTTTTGGTTCTCCTGCTTGCAGCCTTTTCAGTATCATGGGCTTGCAGTGGAAGAGAGGCCCTGCAGTTCTTGATAGAGCGGTTGTAAACCCTCAGTTTCTGATATACGCATGCACCCCCACTTTATTTTTTCTTTTTAAACTTTATTAACAATACAGTAATATAACAATACAATCCCATAGCTCCAGGATACTTTCACATCAAGTGCTTGTGCACAGCAGTTGTACTGCTGTGATAAGCTATTTCTAACTTGCAGATCCTACAGAGTACTACATTGTTGGGTCTCAAATACTCACATTTTAGATGATTGTGTGTGAGATTTTGTAGCTGCAGCAGGATAATCAATGCTTTGACTGGGCACAACCATCATGCCTTTGTCGTAATCAGTGTCTATCATGTTGATTATGCTGATGATTCAGGGGTGTTCCTGCGACACAGCCATGTCGTCACCAGAGAGATAAGAACTCCATACATCATCTTTCCACTGCGACGTCAAGTTGCTACAGGAGGTGTCCCATTCCTAATCAAACATTTGTACTTTAATTAACCTAAGCAAGAATACCCCTAATTTGACCAGTAATAGACTGTGTTGTGTTCATGAACTTGTCAGGATCCTGCGAGAGATCGCTGTACAACCAGCAGTCTTACCTGTAGAAGGAATATATGGATTACACGTTCTCTTCAAGAAAGAGAAGGATAACTTCTTCTTCACAATCTCTTTCAGTTAAGTCAACTTTTGCTGCTGACTATCCTTCTGTTAAACCTGCCCACCAAGCAATAGGAGGGTGATACGATTTCAAGCAAAAGGCTATTATCTGGGCAGAGACAGGTTAATAATAGTGTGTTACTGTAAGCTTTATTTCTGTGTAAGCTTTACTCTATCTATCTACTCCACCGAGTCCTGTTGTTGCTGGTTGAAATACCTCAATCATTGTCCTTACTGCTTGTTTCTGCGCACCTAGTACTTAAGTTTGATTGTGTTGTCCCACGTTGTTGAGCTTTGCTTGCTTGACCAGTGCTGTAGCTGATGAACGAGAGATCCATCAGGTTTCTGACCGATAAAAATACAGTTATTGTGTCTTTCTCTGGTGCTCCTATGCTTCATTTTGAGTGTTTTTTTCTTAGACTTAGACTGCTTCTTTATTGATCCCAATTTGGGAAATTATTTTGTTGCAGTAGCATTAACGTACAGGCAAACATAGAATGTATATGCAATTACTTAGAAAAAAGTAACAAGTGACAAAAAATGTAAGCAGGAATAAAAATAAAAATATAACTAAGTAAAAGTAAATATGTCGTTATATAGTATGTATTATAACATATAATACATATTATATAATATAATAAAAAATACAATATATAACTAAATATATAGACAGTATTTACAGGCAAAAAAACAGCAAAATATTTGTGCAGTTTTGGATGATAAATAAATGTAAACCGTGGACTGTATGTGCAATATTACAGTAGTGCAGATAATATTTAAAATATTGGGGTTTGTGAGGTTAGTGGATAAACTGTTTAAGTTACTGTTGGGAAGTGTGATGGCTCGTGGCAGGAATGATTTCTTTCTCTCCTTTACCAACCCAAACACACACACACATCAGTGTGGTAGCATAACTCAGTTTTGCCTCATGGCATCTTGTTGTCAGAGATGAATAAATTTCCCCATCTTGCAACTCATTTCTCTGTTAACTGTGGATTCACCTGCCATCTTGAATTCTCATGTAACATAGCTTCCCTCTGCTTCTCTCACACACACACACACACACACACACACACACACACATTCACATGTGCCACAGGCTTCATTTCTGTCTTTATGCTTGTTAGTATAGTTGCTCATGCCTGTAGTTGCTTGTTGTGTAGTTGTATTTGTAGTTGGACAGTGGATGTTTATTGATTGAAGTATATCTTGTTGATCAGTGCTGCTAAAGGGTATTGTCCCTCTATGGAGCAGCTGTCTTTGATTATTTGTGCATGTGTAGTAATAACAGCTGGTTCTGACGGTCAGTGCTCGGATTAAACCCTTCACTGCTCACCTTGTAAATGTAAAATAGCCCTCAAGTATTGACATTTTAAGTGAACATCCCTTTGTGAGACTGCATCTACAGTTGGGTTATTGCTTGGTTAGTGCTTCGTCAGATAGTTCTTATCTACCATTGCAAAACTGCAGAGGATCAGCAGCAGCTCACCCAGCTGCAGAATAGCTGTCCAGCTCTACAGTGGAACAACGCCAGCATGCAACAGGAGGCCCTGGCCACCCTAACAGAGTTATCCCACATGGGGGAAGATTGTGCCCAACTGCATGCACAGCTCCAAAACGCCCCCTTCCTGACACACTCAGACAAATCCTGTTCATAGAGAACGAAAGCGACTTGGACGATTCTGTTTGGTTGAGTTTGGAAGTCCAAGCCACTCAACTAAAAGAAACGGCCCTGCTCCAAAGACTTGCAGATGCACGACTGAGTGGCAAAGCCATTCCAGTCAACCCAGAGGCCACGGTTAGGAGTCTGGCAGCACATAGCGGTGCAATCTGTGATCTCATAACACTGGACGACTGTTGAGTGTCTCTGTTGGCCCACTCATAGGACACAGGTGCCTCACCCTCCGGCAGGACACCCCAGTCCATCCCTTACCTCAGCACTAGACTCTTTTTTTTCTTTTGAGCTATTTCAACGATACTATACTTATTTGTTGTGTTAATTTTTGTATTGATATATACTGTATATATAGTGGCACGGTGGCCCAAGTGGTAACACTGTCGCCTCACAGCTAGAAGGTCCCGGGTTCAAATCCCACTGTGGGCGTCGGGGGCGTGTCCTCCACCATGCCTTCGGTGCCTGCTTCTCGAGGAAAGGGGCCTTTCTGTGTGGAGTTTGCATGTTCTCCCCGTATTCACCTGGGGTATCCTTCATAAAATATACCCCCACTAAAAACATGCAAGAAGATCACCACCTGACCAATGGTGGTCGGATGGCAGCCCACCGCTCCTGGTCTGCCACGGAGGAAGGACGACCAGGATGGGATAAATGCGGAGGACAAGTTTCACCAATTGCATGGCGTGTGATTGCATGCGCATGAATAACTGTGTGACGAATAAAGGGGATTGTGCCTCCGATTCTTCTTCTTCTTCTTCTTCTATCTGTTAGAATTGATACTGAATTGTATTACTACAGCCTTTCAATTAAGTTCAATTAAACACCAACTTCACTAGCCTGACTGTTTTCACCCCTTAGTTAATGTCTGTTTTAACCATGTTATGCCTGTTGTCTTTGTTTTTGGCTCACTTGAAACAACATGTTTTCTCACTTACCTCCAGTAGTAACCCAATCAGATCATCTCTGAGATTTCTGCTTCCATCACAGCACAATGCAGGTTTTGCATTTTACTTGCAGTGCTCATGGAATTGAAAAACTACATTAACAACAGCAACATCTCCCTTCAGAGTGAGTGTCCCCATTACTATGTTTAATCCACAGACTTCACTGTGAACAACTTTCACTTGAGACTCTTCTCTTCGGTACAAAGTAGATCCAAAGAAAACTGATGAAAGTTACGTGTGCTGTTTATCCTCCCCTGTCTGGGAACGCTGTTTTTGGAAGGAGATGTTGCTGTCTTTTTCTTCTTTTTTTTTTTTTATTTAAGGTGTTAATGCTTTGAGCACCCTAAATAAATTCAATTAAGATTAATCAAGAATAAGGTAGAAAACAATATAAGAACAATTACCCCTCTTGTAATAGCTTAAAAGTAATTGAAAATTACGTGCCAGGAGACACACAGGGCCTTTGGATCAATGTTGTCTTATGCAATGTGTGTGTGTGTGTGTGCGTGTGTGTGTGTGTGTGTGTGTGTGTGTGTGTGTGTGTGTGTGTCAGATTGACAAATTGAAGTGAAATTCCATCCCCTCATAAAGATAAGTCTGAGTTTAAAACGGTCCAGCAGGTCATACAACGGTGCTCCCAGCTGATCATATGGCCATGAGCCAGTCTGGAGGGCCACAGTGATATACTCAAAGATGGGGGAGAGAGACAGAAAGAAAAGAAAGGACCAGTAGGGGGCAAAGCTTTGTTTATACAGGACATTTGTCTTTTCAAAAAACTGGCAACTGAGGGAGAGCATGAGCAAAAGCAAGACATCATCCTAGTGTAGCAGCAGTGGGATCCTATTTCCAGAGAGCAGCCACAGCCAAAGTCGATCACCTGGACATGTGGGACATCAGGTCGAGTTTCAATTAGGATGTTTTCTATCTTGCTGTCACTGTGAACTGCCTCATCTGAGTGCATTTGGATGGCTGCATCCACCATCTGCCTCACAATAATGTGAGACAGAGTGAAACAGATGAGTGTGATTGAACAGATTAGGGCTTGTCAGACAAGAGAGATGCGCAGTGAAATTCATGCATGTGTGCTTTTAAAAAAGTTGGTGCTAGAAGCTCATGAACAGAGCGACTAGCTGCATTCTTGGTCGCTGAACAGAACAGTACATTAACACAGTTAATTTGAGAGAATAATGCATCATCAACTCCTATATCATGTCAGACCGCGCTGTATCTCTTTATGTAGAAGTTCATACTCAGGTAGATTTAAAACTGAACAGTGCAAGACAGCTGATGTGACAGCATCCTACCATTCTTAGTAGTCTTTGTGCTAAGGTAGCTTCATAATGAAAGGACACACACCACTTAGTTACTTCAGTCATAGCCAGGCTAGCTGTTTCCCCTGTGCTTAGTCTTTGTGCTAAGCTGGTTAGGTTAGTTAGCTGGCTGCAGCTTCATGTTTATAGTAGACTTGGCAGTGGTGTCTTTCTTCTCTGTAAGAAAGTGAAAAAACACCAACACACCTGACTCAAATGATCGGCTCGTCATCAAGCTCTGCAGTGGCTTGATAAGCAGCCACTCATTTGAATCAGGTGTGTTGGAGGAGGGAAACATCTAAAACATGCAGGGCAGGGGGGCCCGAGGACCAGAATTGAGAAACACTGCTTTAAAGTAATAGCTGGTGACTGGCGTCCTTTTGCCAAATGTGAACAGTGCGATTAAACACTGGTGACACCATCATTTCAAGAGCTGAATTTGAAGCCAAGCCGAACAAAATGATTTATAGGTAGAAGAAAATCACATTTTGTGCCTTTGGGGCTTGGAAGGGGCTGGCCTGGTCTTTCCATAACCAGGATAAGGTCTTCCTCCAGATCAAAAATGGCTGCAGATGACCAGTGTTAAAGTTCAAAACTTTGCTTTCTTTTTTGCTAAGGGGGCTTTGAGTTGGCTTTCAGTTGGGTGCAGATTATGGAACCTACAACAGTTCATCATGCCCAACATAAACTAGAAACTAAAGTTAATTCATTTGCAAAAGATTTCTAAAGATACCAACAGCTGTTTATGCAGTATTGATGTTTTTTTGTTGTTGTCGTTTTCCCGTGTTTTGGATATTTTAGAGTAATATTTAAAAATGCAAAAAATGCAACAGACCCCGTCTAGAGCAGTGGTTCCCAACCTGGGGTCTGCGTCCCCCCACTGGAGGGCACCAGAGATCACGGAGGGTACGCACAACTTTATCTGCGCTGAGGTTGTGAGGTTGCCAAAATTATATTTGTGCACATTAAATTTCTAAAATCCCAATAACACACCCAATTGGATAAGAATAAAAGCCTACTACTGCTGTTTACTTCTGCAAATAAAAGTTTGTAATTAATCACTTTATTCTTTTAGTGCATTTATGCAGGTAGGAGTTGGGGTTGGGGGGGACTTGGCTTGTCACTTGGCTTGTCTTGGACACAGGCAAGGGGGGCTTCAAGGAAAAGAGGTTTGGAGCCACTGCTCTAGAGCCAGTGTTTTTGTCTGTTCTGGGCTACTTTAGAAAATCCCTTTAATGTGTCTTTTCAGTCTTTTTGCATTTCATGGAAAACATGAATGGACAAGAATGTAAGCTTACATTAATACATTTTATACTCGACACTGCAATGCAGCCTCTGCCTTGCTTTTTTCTTATCATGTCACCAGCTGGGAAAAAACAATGGTCTGTCCAGCTGGAATTAATTGGTTTCACATCACGCACCAGCATAACAGACCGTTCTCACGGTGGATGTTTTGACATGTCATGGCAGGGAGTGCGCTGATGTTGATGATGACTATGTTCCATTTAGGTGTGCCAGTAAGCCATGCCAGTGAGCCATCGAGCAACATAACAGGACACTTGTCACAGTATATTCAGTTCTCTTACCCTCGTCTGACCACCTGTGCCATGAGTACTTTTCCAGACTCAGCCACGCCTACCTGCCCGCTCACCTGATTACACTCCTGAGGCTCATAGCAATCAGTGCAGTATTCTGCCACACTTACTCTTTGCCAAACTGTCATTGTTTCTATGCAAGACTCACAGCAGTTTCATATGGACTGATCTCCCGTTACCTGCCTGTTTCTGACCACACCTGCTCTCCTGTTCCCTGTTAAATGTCTCAGCCTTTTGTCTCTGACCAGGTGTCTTGCCTTACCCTTCCTAGATCTTTGTTTGCCTGAGACTGTTTGGTGTATGCCACACTAAACACTTAAAGAGACTCAGAGTAACTTGGCAATGTTGGAGACATAATGCAAATGCCGGCAAAGCCCACTATCAAATATACAAAGTGTACACATGTGCAGATTGGCAGAGTGCATATGACATATGTGACCATACAAAAAAAGCACAGCTGTTGCAACATCTGGTATATGAAACAAATTAGACCATGAGTCTGATAGAGATGTAGGAAGGGCTTTCATGTGCTTAAGAGGGTTTTGACACTTAGATGTACATGCACACTTAATCCCAAATACCAAATACACCTTCAATATAATAAATACACGGCTCTACTTAGGTAGGACAGTGATGAGGTTACTTGCCTGTCATACATACAAATCACATTCAGTTATTTGCTAAACTGTGGTGCCGTTTTCTAGCCTTTGCTGTGGAATGCAGAGGAAAGTATTATTCTTTAGCAAGCAGGTGAGAGCAAGACCTTCATATTCTTCATCTTGGAATCCATCCAGGCTACACCAAATACAGCATTTCAGTGCATCGAACACGTTTGGTTTCCATTCAGCTGCCTTCTCTTTGTGCTGATTTCTCTAATTAATCGTGTAACTGATTGTAAACTGTACGTTTGACCAGTCAGCAGACAAGAAAGTGACCATTTATCTGTAAGTATTGTTGCTGTCTTGCCTTTTTTTCTCTCCTCTGTAACAAAATCGCAAAATATAATTTGCTTGTTACATAAAGCTGCTTGCAAGAGGAAAAACTTTCTGGGTGTGAGCAAAGAGAGAGAGAGAAAATGCTTCCCAAGGCCATTTGTGGAAAAAGCAGAACATAACAAAAAGTAGTCAGCTACAGTGTGAATCATTGCACATAAATATAACACATCTATCTGAAAGTTTGAGTCTGTCATAGTTTTAGGTTGCATGGGCTTTTGGGAAACACTGGAACCTCACCAAGCAGCAGCCAGGGTGCAGATATCTGAATCGTGAGGCATAAAATATGACCTGTGAGCTTTAATATAACCTGCAAAGAGAGGAGAGCAGAGCAGGAATGGTGGAGAGAAACACATGGGGGGATAGAGGAGGAGGGAGGTGTGAGATGGGAAGAAGAGAAACTAGATGACTGTAGAGATTATGGGATGTCCACAGTGTGTGTTTACAGCTGTCTTTGAAAAGGAGCAGGCTTTTCTTCAGAGCAGCGGTGTGTGCAAGTTGGATTTATTTGGCATTAGGTCCGTGCTGCCTTTCTCGTAATAGCGAGGACCATTTCCTCGCAGGGATGAATCACATGTTTTGTCAGTTGCAGAGAGTTATGCGTCTTTAATTTCATTTCTTAAGATATTTGTCTTCCATTTCAAAAGCTGTTTTAGGGCTGGATTTTACTGGCATTCTGGCATCTAACAGAAAAAAAAATCTTTTTTATGAAAACAGTGTGGATGTTTTGATCGCACAATAATTGATTGCGTAAATGAATGATGCAGTCTTTGGGTGAGTGTAATGCTGATGTATGTGTGTGTTTGTTTAAGTGATTTATCATACAAATCTAATGCTGGGAAAAATATTTCCACATAAAGTCCTGCCAAGAATGTTGCCAATCATATGACGTCACAAATGGCTCCACTTAAATGCTGCTTGTGATTTGGTTTCAGCCTCAAAAGAAGAAGCAGAAGAAAAACTGTCGTTAACTGACTTGCCAAAAGTAGGTCACAGGATGAAAGAAAAACATGCAGTCAGACGATCATATCAGTTATAAACAAGCCAACGTGTTAGCTGGATCTTCTAAACCAGGGGGTCCCACACTGGTGTGCTGTGATGAGGTCTAGTCCAGGCATGCTGAGGGATTTTGACAACCATACATTTTTACTGCAATATGCAACTTGTGCTTGTGCTAAAACAGACGACTTGTCTCTGGGGCTTGCGTCACGATGAGGAATAATCTGGTGGATATATGTATTTTGCAGTCAGAGGAGTTGCGAGTCTTGGTGGAGTTTTGTGCGGATCAGCGTTAAAGCTGGAAGACTTTTAAGATGTCTTTCTTTTTGTAGTTGTGAACTGGATTGGAACTGAACTGTCTTGGGGGTTGTGCAGGAAATAAAACAGACTTTTTACCAAGTGGACTGAACCCTGGGACTGTGGGATGAGTCTCTCTCTCTCTACCTCTCTCTCTCACGCCACCCCCCTCCCCCCCCCCCCCATACACACACACAACCTCATTGAATTTTGTGACCTGTATGGTTTAAATGGGTGTGAAGCTGCTTTCATTGCCATTTTACAAAGTTTAAATGAATTCTTAAATCATTTTGTCAATAAATATTTCATGAGTAATGCAGTTGGTTGTCAAATTTTATTTGGCATTAGTGAATAAAACCATTTACAGAAGAGTAATAACAAATGTTTTAAAGGCCATGTTGACTGGATATGAATACAGGTGTGCCTTGAGACTTTTGGCTTGCCCTCTGGTGCGCTGTGGGCACAAAACGTTTGAAAACCACTGTTGTAAAGCACTCTATTTGGAGGTAAAATTAAAAATTAGTGCAGATGTTAGTTAGCGATATAATCCCTCATACCTCAAGGAAGCTGTGAGTGCTCATGACTGCGATAAGTAAATCTCATTGTTACACCAGGAAGCTGGTTTCTTAACTGCATGGATGTACAGTTACAAAGAGGGTGCCCCTGGTTCTGGAGGTCTCCATAGATAATGTGCCACTTTCAGAATATAGTGCGTTACACATGTGAAAACATTTTCACTGACATATTACACACTACACAATAGGGCAGAAAGGATCAGATTACTTTGATTTCAGACAGAGTAAAGATTGCTTTATCAGGTTAAGTTGAGGGAGTAATTAAAATGTATATACAGTACGCTCAAATAGTTTCCTATTGTTACAATATTGTTGGGATAAAGATTTATGGAAAGCACCTATTTTGCATTTTTTGGTCATATTACCGCAATTCCACCTCATAATCTGCTCTGGTGCCATTTTATAATCACATGGCTCATACCGTCCATCGAGAGTGAGCAGACAGGGAAAACAGAGAGGGAGACAGAGGGGAGACAGACGAGGAGCTCGCATATTGAAATGCAGGAGATTTAACTACTCGACTATCTCTGGACATAAAAACACATCAGTATTTAATCAGTATGTCAGCCCACCACTACACATACTTTGAATATCTCATCTTGGATCTTAATCTTATCTGTGGTTGGGACAAAAATTGATTGTCTTTCTCTTGCAGTGAGGGCTGCCCTTTTTAAACTTTCGATCCATACTGATTCAGATCAGGGCAGCTCGGTGGGAGAATGTTATCATCTCTTGACATATTGGATGCCAGAAAAAGCAGACTGATCAAACATGGTTTGAATCAGCATTGGCAGCTTGGGACAAACAGGATGATTAAAATGTTGCGGCATCAACACATGGAAGACTACACGTGCACACATGGTCCTACATATTAACTGTAGGTATCCCACTAATTCCACCTTCTTCATTGTCACTGTACTATTGATCTAACCTTTAAAAGACCTGTCTGGAAATTCAATTTAATATACTCAGTGTGTTGGAGGCTTTGCTGCCGAGGGGACTTTTAGCCAAACTAACAGTTAGCTCTAGGAAGGCAATGTTGACCCGTTGAGCAGTCCAACACTGTTACCGCCATGTTATCGGATACAGATATTTGTGATCCTCTAAAGCTCCTCTTAAACTTGTTGAACTCTTCACTTCAGGAGAAAATGGAATGACAGACTTCCCGTCAGTCTCAGCTCAGTTTCAGAATTAGAGAACGTAAACATATGTAAAATATGTAAAAATATGTGCACTATAGGCCAATATAAATCAACCATGAATAGTAAACGATATGAAATATGTAAACATGAATATGTAACTATGTCTAATATGCAACAATACATAGCAGCCGTCTATATAAAATATAACTGTTGATACAGTAGATAAGAATAATAAGTAATAGAATCTTAGAATATTACTACTGCTAACGTAACTCTATAATAATACCCATAATAACATCACTAACAAAAATAATATACAGAATCATGTAATGCAGTATACATAGCTATTATTGATCTTGGGGTAAATGATTGAGTGTCATTATGAAGTATTATATTATAACCTAAGTTACATTAACATGTAATTCTCCCTATTCTTAAAGCAGTATTAAACATATTAAGACCATATGCATGAGGCATTTACAAAAAAAAAAAAAAGAGAGAGAAGAATTTAGGGAAAAAATGATTATGAGAATCAGAATCAGAAAAAGCTTTATTGCCAAGTACGATTTTACACATACCAGGAATTTGTTTTGGTAAAGTTGGTGCATGACAAATTTTTTAAAATAAGCTATTAAAAAGTTAAAAATATATACATAACAATAAAAATATATATTACACAGTCTGTTTTTTTTTCCAAGTAAAAGGATTATGAGGAGTGATATATACTAATAATAATAGTAGAATAGTACAGTATAAAAGTATGCAGAATAAATCACATTCATTGAGTTCTGCATGTGTTGATGACAGTATTATAATTGTGAGGTAGTCTGGAGTCATGGAGTGGAGGGGAAATATTGTCCAGTATGGCACTGAACTTGGACAGCATCTTCCTGCCTCCAGAGAGTCCAGCTCCACCCCCACAACACCAGTGGTCTTGTTAATCATACTGATCACTTTAACATACTATTTTTATGAGAGAGACCTGCATCTTTTTGAACAGTGCTTTGCAAGCGACATTTGCACATTTTATGTATAACATTACTTTGCATGCCATGCAGCATCAGAAAACACATATCAAGTATTGAATGGAATTGATTGTTGCGAGAACCGAAAGCCTGGTGTTCCCCTGACACACACTGTATCATATCAACATTACACACTCAACAGTCCATGAAGAACTTGCAGGAACAATTTTGCTGCCAGCAACAATGACACAGACAAACTCAACATGGGAAAGCACATGCCACCATGAGTAGTTTGTTACTTACAAACAGTGATTACAGCATACTCACACAAAAAATGAACAGCTTGTTTTGACACTTTAACCATGGTATTTAGTTCTGATAAAGCTTCACAAAAGGAAGCAGATTGCAAATGATTGCTGTTAGCTGTCACAGTTACACAAATTGTAAACAGTGTTGTTGTTTTTTTTTTTTTTTTTTTCCAACACTTGATCTGGGAATGATTCAACCGAACCTCTGCCAATGCCTGAAATTATAGAAGGTCACAAAACCATGTGTCACAGAGCCTTTAATACTCAAATATATATAGATTTGCATATTGCATTTAGGTGCTAATATGAATGGAAAGCTTGCAAATCAGCTTTGTTCATAGAGGCATTTTTAAAGCCAGTGTGGGATTCTTCATTTTGAGGTTACTGGCTACAGGCGGTAGAAGTTATTTAGGTAGTATAAACAATTGATCAAATTCGCATTAAACATCAACATTCAAACATTAAATGTTAAATTCAAACATTAAATGTTTGAATGTTGATGTTTATACCTCTATGAGACCAATACGAGTTATGAGTAGGTGGTTCTTCATATCGTCAATGATTGCTGTATTAAAAAAACATTTAACACATAAAAAGATTTTCAATCACTTGAAAAAATATGGAAAAAAGTGCAGTCAGACAGAGCAATGAGTATTTTCAATCACTCTTTGACTACACACAACATTTCCAGTCATTGCGAATTCAGATCATCCTGCTTTGTGATCTACAAACTGTGACAGCTCGGTTAAAACATTTCTCCCTCTCGGTAACTATCTCCTTTGAGTTGACTGTGCAAAGAGGAGGGAGACAGCAAACAGACTCCCAGTTCTGATGAAGAGTGCGCAGCCACTGCATTTATCAGCACGCTGCAGAGAAGAGTTTTGCCCTGACATGCTCACACACATATTCACACACATCTATTGCACCTCAGTGCACACTAATATGTACAGACACAGCATAAGACATCCAAAGCACACATACACATGGCTGTCTGATGAGGCATTAAAGTGCAGTGGATCATATCAGATGTATTATTAAACATTTCTCCCTCTGGCTCTGTGTCTGTGTGTCTGCATAGCCGCCTCGTCGTTGTTGCCTGCACATGTTAAATAGTCCATCAACAACAGGCCGTCACAGCACTTCTCTTGCAGATCAGGACTCGCAGGAGGTCTCTGTATTATTTTGACTTATTAAAATTCAAATTAAGTACTGCAATATATCTAATGGCCAAATATAGTAAATTGTACATTTCACATGAAACTTTTAGAGTCAAATATGCTTCCTGCTGAGATCATTTTTATGCTTTGACATCTCAGGAACAAAGCATGAAATGTGACCTTTTACAAATTCACCAATGTGTTTGATAGCTTTACATTACTACTGATTTATGTATTACAATAATTACTCAATTAGAAAACAGTACAGTTCATAACAATCCTTTTTCTTTTCTTTTTTTTGCATGCATGGAGCATGGAGTTTAGGGCCTAACCAAAAAGTGTGTTTTAAAGTGATGTAAAGTGGGAAAATAAATAAATAAATAAATAAATAGCCACTTGGGGGCAGAACTTCCCATCATACACATTTGACATATCATGGGCTAATAAATTTGATGTACCTTACGTAATAAAAATGAAGAAGAAGAAGAAGAAGTTATTTAATTATTTGTATAAAACCTAATATAATATAGTAAATGCAGCCCAAAGAGCTTTACAACAAAGAACTGACATGCATTAAGTGCTATCTACAGGTCCAGCAGTCACAACATACCATTAGCATTAACTTCTAGTCTTATTTTAAGTCCAATATCACTCTCCATTTAGCTCTGATTTCATCTTTGCCAACTCCAGGTAATATATCTGGTTTGTTAATGCTCGATGCTATGCTCACAAGTGGCTAGCTGTATTTGGACCTAACAGCATTTAACAAGATTTACAGTAAACAGATCATCTGAACATTCACTTCAAATTTGTACCAGCTGCCAAGTGTTTGTCCATCATATTTCCAAGCAGGAGCTTTAACTGCGCTGGCACCTCCACCATCACACTTTGTCATGTCTTGTTATGCAGGAATCATCTGTATATACTGGATTTTTTTTTTTTTTTTTTTTGGCTGCCAATCATTACCAAAGTAAGTTCTCACAAAAATATCTTTCCTGCCAGAGAAAATGTCTCCGTCTTGTTATTTTCGAACAGGAGTGTCTTTCTGATCCACAGCCCAACCCCAAGCTAAGCTCTAAATGACATGACCAAATGAATTTGTATTGAACCAGCCCTGTGGGCATTAAGGACTGGGTAAAAGCTGCTTATTTCTGAGCTGATACAAAGCCCACACAGAAAAGTAATAGTCAAACTCACATAGTGAGGTAAATGGGTAAACACATCAGCACCTGCCCCAGGGGTTAGAAGATTGCTTCTTCGCCTTCTTCGCAAGTTTCCTCTTTAGCTTTTAAAGAAAACTGTCACTGGATAGTAATTGCACACGTGGAATCTATGAAGGAACTAATATCCTCTCCATGTACATGTTAATATCCGATGTTTAAGCATTTCAAAATGTATCCTAGTGTTGGGGCAAAGAGTTAGCCTTTACATTTCCATTCACCGGACGCCTTGTATCCATCGCTGATTTCCCAGCACCACAAAGAGTAAATTATGCATGATTGCTCCACTGGATTTTGGTTATGAGCATTTTTTTTAAATTCCTCAGCCTGCTCTCTATTATGGAAAGTCTGAACACTTTGACACAGTCACTGAACAGCTCAAATAATATCGTGGTTGTTATGGAGGCTCTAGCACTTTGCCAGGTCCCTTTTCTTTTGAAAGTGCTGAAACACTATTGAGCAAGTAAAGCCAGCCAGAGACCGAATGGATAAACCCAGCCAGCATTACTAACAGTGCTTTGTTACTGTGTGAGAGTGAGCCCACTGAGATAAGGCTGTGCTGATGCAGAGGATGGCGGCTCTGAACACTCACAGCTACTTTGACAAGGCTGAAATATGACTGATATCACAGCTGATGTCAAATTAGGCTACTTCAGTGAAGGAAGAATCATTTTTCCCTGCTGATGGCAGCAATGTTTTGGTGAGTCCAACTGATCTGTTGATCAGTCAGTCCCACGAATGATCAACAGATTAGATCATATCCCATCACTAACTAGCTGAATTTTGTGATTATAATATGTATATGATTTTTAATCATTTCGGTGACACACTGACACTTTTCATTAATGGCAGTTTCAAAGTAAATTAAAGCAAAGTTTCTCTGATATTGTCCTTTTATATACACTTCTGAGAATGAATCCTTATGTTTTTGGTAAGCAAGGCAATTCATTAATACAAAAAAGCATCTACCTTTTTTAGTATTAAAGAAAATAGCATTAGATAGTAGACAAACATGCTCTTTCAAGTGGTCCCTGAAAGCAACACACTCATAGTTTGAGGAGCAAGTATTGTGCTTTCCAAGGGTAATGGACCAATGATTTTTTTATTTATTTTTTTTTTTTTTTTTTGAAGTGAAAGGCCAGCCAGTGTGTCTAAGTTAGTTTGTGGGAATGAGCTCACAGTGACCAAATCTCAAAGGCCAATCTCAAGAGTAATTACAGCTTGACACATGCTAAACTGGATGAGCTTCAAGGACGAATGTGACCGGATAAAGTTATGGCTATCAGCAGAGTCTGGATGCCCAACAAGCAGCTTTCACAGACCACATTCTGACAGAGACAGTGTTATATAGGCAAGTTTTGTGGTGAGCGAGCTCATGGCTAAGAAGCTGAAACCTCATTCAGAAGGAGAAGTTGTGGAGGAGAGCCTTGTTGCTGCTGTGGAGCTGATAGCAGCAGACAAAAAAACTCCGAAGTGTCTGTTTGTCTGAAAAAAATCACAGAGATGGTGGAAAAACTGACTTGCAAAGACTCAGTTCTGCTGAAGACTGACTGACCCAAACGTGGAAAACCAGCTGTGAGCATCATCATCATCATCATCATCACCATCATCATCATCATCATCATCATCACTACCCTCTGACATCAAACACCTCACCGAAGAGAGGCAATTGCAGCCACTGCAGAGGTTAATGTGATGTGTGTTGAATAATTTAGTATGGCCCTAGATACGAAAAAGGTTCCCCATTCCTGCTCTAATGCCATCATCAGGACAAAATCTCCACATTTCTTCAAGAAAAATCTCAATTTAATCTGTAGTTCGAGCAGGTACACATGCACAATTCAGCCCAATCCAAGTTGTCCAATTTTGACGTGAGCCCTGGCATTGCTGGATGGATTGTAGATTTCCTGGTAGACAGATCCCGGAGTGTAAGGGCAAAAGGCACAATGTCTAAAAGAGGTTGCTCCTCCACTGGATTGCTGCAGGGCTGTGTCCTGTCACCTATTTTATACACACCGTATCCTGAGGACTGCAGACGTTCCCCTCCTGGCAGACACATTCTGAAGTTTGCAGTTGTCTCGGTCACACTGAGTCTGTTACAGGGGAGTGATTCAATTTTGTTCAGTGGTGTGTGTGATATCTGTTTTTTAAAACTGAATGTCACCAAAGGTAAAGATATGTGTTTAGACTTAGAAGAAAGCCCTGCACACACATTCAGGCTATTATTATGGGTCAGACTATTGAACAGGTTCAGTGTTACATATATCTGGGTTGTATAATTGATAACAAGGTGGCATTCAATGGCAATACAGTGACAAATTGTAAATAAGCCCAGCAGCAGCTGCACTTCCTCCGAAAGCTCAACTGGTGTGTGTACTACTCATGACACTCTTGTACAGCTCCATGGTAGAGTCAATCATCACATTTTCCAATATTACTTGGATTAGTGATCTCTCAATAGGAGACAAGTGCAGGCTGCAACATGCAGTTAAAGTGTCCAGGAAGATCATTGGTGTTAAACTGCCTAATCTGTCTCACATTCTCCATAAAAGAGCAACGTCTAAGACTCACCGGAGGGAGATTTATATTACCAAAGGCCAGTTCTAGCAGGGCTCTAAACTGTTAAACGCTCATGATAGAAATCCAGCTGATGATTAGTTTCCAATTTAACTACTGAGAGCTGATGAGGGTCTTAATGATGGCTACACATACTCTAGGTTTCCAGTTGTCACTTGATGTATTCATCTATTCATGTATTTTATCATATTCTTTTGGTTTTTGCTCCTGAGTCTGTGTGCCTGTGTCTCTGGTGTTCTGCCTGGTTGCAAGACATATTTCCTCTTGGGGACAAGTTGAGTACACAAACACGATCATCGGGTCAAAATCAGACTTTGTCCTATATTTTGATTTTTGACCAATATTTACGAAACTAATGACATTCTCATTCGTGTCAGTTGTTCATGTGTTCAGTGCCAATTAGCTAATTTTGAAAATTTTCAAAAAGATGGCGAACTTGGTAAACATCACCTTATAACACAAGCATGTTAGCATTGTCATTTCTAGCATGTTACATGTGGCAGGCCCGACGCACAGCAGCAGACTCCTTGTTTAGTCAGAGTTGAGTTGTGAAATTAACTCAGACATTCAATAAAATTGTTAAATAATATATCAAATTACTCTCCACAGAGTGTAATTTAAATGAATAAATGCTAACATGACCTATGTAATGTATTACCTTGCTGAATGAACTGGCTGTAATGAAATTCATTGTGTCCCAGCACTGGAGAGTATCTGCCATCATCCATCATCCTCTCTGACAACCACAATTATACCCTGAACTATGCAGACAGCAGGTTCTTACAGAAATGTGAAATCAGGCCACTGATAATTGCAACCTCGCACGTAGTCATGTCTTGCTCTCCTTTGATCACATGGGCTTGGTTCCCCCTCTCCTCCATAATACCCCAGGTGGCATTTGATCTGCACTGCATTTGGAGAATGAAAAACAACATCAACAAAGTGAGATAATCCATCACTAACATGACAGCTTTGTTTCGTTTTGACATGATATAATTGTGCTGAATTTGACTGTTTTCGTGTCAGTGCCAACTCAGATTACACTGCGTTTACTGTCAGTCACCTGACAGCAACAAGAAGTTCTGGAAGTGTTTGACAGGAATCCCTCAAAAATCTGCCAGTGTAGAAAATTTATTGCCATGGGTGTTTGTTTGTTTGCTATGCTGAGCTTGGGGGCAGTAGGTTGTAAAGGAGTCTGACAGCCTAAAGCAAGAAGCTGTGGCTGAGTCTGGAGGGTCTGGCCCGGATGCTCCAGTACTTCTAAGAGACAGCAGCAGGGAAAAGAGTCTGTGGGAAGGCTGGGAGGGGTCTTTTATGATCCTTGAGCCCCTGTATGTGCAGCATTTGCTGTAAATGTCATGGATGGAGGGCAAAGAGGTCCCAATGATGAATTCTGCTGACCCCAATATCCTCTGTAGGGACTTGCAGTCTGAATTGGTCCAGTTCCCATACCAGACAGTGATGCAGATGGTTCCTCTGAAGAAGGGTCCACCTCGCCTCAGGATGCTGTCTCATTATCACTGCTGATGAGGCCCACCAGTGTTGTGTCGTGTTGTCATGTGTCATATTTGATGGAGCAGTCGTCGGTCATTAGTGTGAACAGCAGTCAGCTGAGCACACATCCCTGGGTGGCAGCAGTGCTGAGTGTGATGGCCGTGGAAGTGAGGATCCCAAAGTGTAATGTCTGGGGTCTGTGTTCTGGCCCACGGGCCCAACATCCATTCCAGATTATGGGGAATGAATCTGTTGAATGCTGAACTGAAATCAATAAACAGCATTGTCATGTGGGTGTACTTGTTATCTAGAGGGCAAATGAAATGTCATCACCTATGGACCAGACCTGTCAACCCTCCCATTTTTCTAAGGATTCTCCCATGTTTTAAGCTTGAAAAATATGGGAGAATCCCATATTTTCCTCCCGTTTAACTATTTTCCTGCAAATCTTCCATATTTTAATATATCTAACAAAATAAATAAATAAAAAAGGTTGGCTGTATCGCTGATGGGAAGAGTAACTGCCTGCCCTATTTAATGTGTTTGCTGCGTTCACTACCAGTAACACAGACAGCACTTGCCAATAAAGCAAGAGACAAAGAAAAAGAAGATGGATGAACATTATGGGGATGGAGTATCTGCCAAAAAGGCTCAAAGTTTTTGTATCTCATCAAATGGGAGGCGGCTTACACATAGATAATGAAGCAATGTCGGTCAAAGTCATGCTTTTTATAAAATATGCCACAGTGTAAGAGTGTATTTTAGTAAGTAACTTTTAGTTATCATACGCACGGAAAAGTGATGTGAGCCAAAATGACAAATCTGCCAAACATAAGCACACCCACAAGGCACAGAAACACGCTCCACCTGTGACTGCATTCATGCCATCTCATGACTGAGGCGTCTGGCCAGTGACACTTTACACAACAAAACACAGAAATGATAGCAGTTCTCCTTCAACACAAGTGGAAGCAGTAGTGATGTATAATCATGCACTTAAGTTTCTCATGTAAGTGTCCTCTCACTCATGCACAGCACTGCAGCTGTATGTTGACAGGATTTCTGTCTTCATGTTGAGATGACTTGCTTGAAGGGAGGGAGTGAAGCAGTTGCGTCTTGATTCTTTGATTCCACTGGGCACGGCTCAGTGACATTTCGCCTGCAATGCAGTTTTGTCCCATCCTCCACACGGCTTCATAACCCACCAGGAAGCGTTTCAGAAGCAGAACAATTTGCCTGTTGATGTGCTTGGATTTTTTGATTTGGTCATTTTTTCCTTGATTTTTATGCTTCTACCATGAGCAAGAAGTCAAATGTTTCCTTTCTGTCTGTTAATAATGTAATATGATCAGGAGTCTGCACATTTTATTTTGGAAAATTGACCAGATTCTTTACGCCATTCCTGTGTCTGTCTGCTCGATCTGCTCTGTGCAGCTTCAACCGGCTTCCATCAAAAACAGACTTGCCGCGTACTGTGCAAAGCAGAGTGGAGAGTCGCTTGTGCGATGCTCTTGAAATGCGCTGCAGCATGTCTGGTGGAATCACGAGTATTGTCTTGAGTGTCAATCAAGTGGAATCAAGCTGTTGGTACTTCTCCTTTGCAGTTATGGGGACAATTGAACGGCAGGAGGTGAAGGTCAAGACAAGTTGATGGCGTTGACATTCTTGACAAATTCCCATTTCCGTAATCATATCATTCAACATTTTTCTGAAACTTTGAATGTTTCAATGTTGTTTTTGTCCACTGGTGCAAAAACCTGGGAGGAAGCAAATATACTTTTACATTTGCCTGAGATGGAAAAATCAAAAGGGAAAAGATGTGATGAAGGCTGACAGAAACAGATTTTTCACATTTCGACAGCCGTAAAGCATGTTTGTCCGACTGCCACTCATGACTCCACCTCCAAATTACTCCAGACGGCCTAATTTCATTCATGGTTGATTCATGCTTGATATGTACAACCAACTCAAAACCACAATAGTTAAGCACTGAAGTTTGCATTGCACTGCAAGTGGTGAGGCTGCTGAAGGAGAAATCCTTATTTTCTGCTCTTCTGTGATGGATTTCTCCCTGGTGGGACTGTAAAGAAACTGTTACTCTTTGATTGTGAGCGACTGACACCAAAACCTGACATTTACATCAGTGTTTGATGTTTGTTCACTGCCTGCAGCTGTTAAACATTATTAAAACGTTATAGGGGATTTTTTTTTCTTTAGGAATTATCAAGCAGCTATCTCTAAGCAAGACGACACATCCTACATGTCAACACAGAAAACTTTGTTCGACTTTATACAAACACACACACACACACACGCACACGCACACGCACACACACACACACACACACACACAGCCCAAAAAGGAAGGACCCAAGTGGAAAAGCGAAGGCTGTGCTCAGTGATTTATTCATTCAATAACCAGCAAGACGATCATTTTTCTCAATTTGACTGCTTTGGCCATAACAGAAAAAGTGTTCAAAATGCTAGTAAATAAGAAACAGTGAATGGAGAAAAACAGAGTAGAAACTACATTATTGAGGCTGACCTTCTACCAGCTGATGACATGATTGCCTGATGGTAAAACCTGCAGTGCGCATAAATCATGCCGGATGAAAAAAATGCACTGGGCTATGGAAACGAGGCATGAAAAAGGTTTCGTGAAAACTGCTGAGTGAATACATGTCACCTTTTTATGTCCAATTTCTTTCCTTCCCTCTTTCCTCCATCCTTCCCTTCCCATGTATTCATTCTTTCTTTTGTTCTCTTGTCTTCACTGTTCCTCCAGCCTTGCCTTTGATCCATCTTCCCTACCTCACTTTTTCAGACCTCTGAGAGGAAAAAAATGTGGCTCGTCGTCTTTCTCTCGCCTGGAGAAAGCCCCTTGAATACCTTGTTCTGACTTGTATGTACTTGTGAAATACATAACTGTCAGAGGTTTCCAGGTCATATGATGCAGGGGAATGCAGGGGGAGCGTCAGAGTTAACCTGACTCTGTATAGTCCGTGATCCAAAATCTGATTAGAACAGGCTTGAACACTGAAAAAAACCTCTGGTTGGGTGATGATGAATGAAGGAAAAGGTCTTCCTTGAATTGCCTTCCCTGTTGAGTCATGAATTGCAAAGGTCAGTAGTTAGGAAGGGCAGTGAAAGTGATTGATTCTTAATGTCTTAGTAACTTGGTCACTCTTTCTTTATTAAAGACGCGTGACTGAATCTGTGGCACGGGAAGGTGCTAAATTTAGTTTTCAGATCAATCTCGCAAGAATGTTACTAGATAGAACAAGGATGTTGTTTCCTGGTGGATGTGTTCCCAAAATAGCTATGTGACTGAATGTAGTAGGAAAGAATGTGGCCAAAAGTATAACAAGTACTCCAAAATACATCACTTACTACTCATCACTTAAAAGCTTATCACTGCTTTCCAAAACAATGGATATTTTCTGATTTGGTGCTCCTATCAGCAGGACAGCTGTGATTGTTATAATAGTGTCATAACTGTACAGGGTGTGGGAAAATCCTGGGAGGTGGAACTAGACAATAAGCTAGCCTACCCAGGGGCTAGCAGACCAGTGGCTAACTGACTTAGAAGCTAGATGATGGCAGGAGGCTAGCAGGCTCATGGCTAACATGTTCTAAAAAACATCCTGTCTACAAGCACCATTTTAAAAAATCCATACAAAAATGCAATTGATGCACTCTCAAGCGCATGCCAAACCAACAGCCAGGGATATACCCCTAACCCTAAAGTGACGCTGGCCAATCAGGAGCCTGAAAAAAGCTAATACTGGTAGGCAACCTGCAGTTAGAGGTCTAATCCTACTATGGCTTTGCCATAGTAAACAAGGGAGATACTGTAACAGCGCACACACTGAGGTCAAACAAAGGAGATAACGGAGCAAATTCTGTCATCACAAGAAACTCTGTTTCCCTGTCTACACGTCAACACTGCAAATAAAGTTTCTAAATATCTTCACCCTGGAAAAAGTTTTCCAAAAGCTTCGTGTGCAGGGAACTAAAACTAAGTTTGCATGTGGACCAAAGGGCAAAACACATGGAAAAAGTTAAGTTTTGAAATATATCAGTGGATGTTTGGACGAAGTGGCAACCTCCAGGACTGAAGCCAAAAACTATAGTTCCTCAAATGGACACTTGAGGGTGGCTCCAACAGTGGTCCATATAAACACGCACATTAAAGTCCAAACTTTACAGCAGGAATACACAAAAGACAGTTTTGGTCCCTAGAACCTAATTTCCATGTCCATGACAACTGTACAGCGGGGGTGAATGTTTATGTAACTCACTGGTTTCAATTCTAGTAAGGCTAAAAGTTATGTATTATTGTGGGCATGGCTGAGTGACAGCCTGCCTCTGGGTTTCTCTCACTCTCATTGATTAGGTTTGTTTATTTTACAATGTGTACGTACATAGATTATGTTGAAATAGTATAAAGTAGTTTGTCTCTTGTAATGGTTCTCCCTCTCATGGACATAATGTGTAAAATATATATAAAGATATTCAAATGGTCCAAACCCTTGTGCCTTTTTAGAAGGAATAATCGAATGTCATTTTTGACCAATGTTGACAGCCCTAGTCTGAGCTGGGCATAACTTACTCATGGATCAAATATTCCATCAAATATTCAAACTCATCTATTCTGTGGATGCAAATATTCTGTTAACTGCTAGTTTATTCATAACAATGATATTAAAACTCACAGTATCAAATGTTCATGGCCCCTGCAGAGCATCTTTCTGTTTCCTGTTGTCAACAGCTGCAAAAAATGGCAGCATGAATAAGCTTTTCAAAAAGCTAAGAGGGAAATGAATCCAAGACACTCAACTCTTCAACTCTTAAAAAATTAAAAAGCCAGATTCTTATGTCTCCCTCTCTCAACAGCTTGTCATCTGCAGCCTTTCTGTTCTTTAGTTCTTTAGTTTCATTTTTTACAACTCATCACCCATTCCTGTGTTGGAATGGAAATGGAGCAGTGGTGGAAGTTAATTAGATGACTACATCTCTTACTGCTGCCACTCTCTCATTTTTCTCTGAATCTATTATCTATCAATATATGTTAATCTATTCTGTCAATCTCAGTATGCACAATGGCATTTTACCAAAACTTGTGCACCTTCATGAACTGCACAAAATCAGCTGATCGTAGGACTCCTTATTGTGAGGCATTTCAGAGCTCTGTTGTGAAGCTGCTGCAGTTTCATTTACTAAAAGGTGGAGCAGAAAATACTGCCATGCCCTGTAGAAGTTTTGCTTGATGGTGAGGGCCACAGTTTCACAAGAGCCACAGGGACAAGACAAATTTATTCAGAGGGTTTCATTGATGTTAGATTATTAAGGGTTAGAAATCAGATGTGACTGCCCCAAATCATTTCTCAACATCATTTTTATGTTTCTGATCCTTCAGCTTGGCCTGAAAGAAGACCTCCACAGTGTTGGCAACACAACAATGTGCACCATTCTTCAGAAATCTCACATCTCAGCATCACAAAAACCAAGAAGAGACCTCGTCTGTCACATACTCGTCTCTCAGCCCTGATGCACATTCACCTGTCAGAGATGACCTCAGAGACCAGCTGCTGACCTGTGGATGGAGACAGCTGTTGTCACTATATCTTCATCATCTACCAATCAGGAAGCTAAAGCAGAGGACAGTGAGGGAGACGCTGAGGAGGAAGATTGCCTTTATTAAGACCATGCTATGCATGGCATGAGTACCAAAAACTCTCCTGGTACATGATGAAAAAGTTATGCACACCCCTGCTGTCAACTGTCAGCAGGAATCTCTGAAAAAACTGAACAATGCTCAGGCAATGTGCTGCTACTTTTTGCAACTTATTTCACTCAATCTTCTGATTAAATTTACTCAGTAAACAAACCAGATCTTCAGAAGGTAAATATGCTAAATAGGCACAGAAGCGAGTGGGTGTGTGAGGCAGAAAGTCAGTGGAAAAGCAAGTCAGACAGTAACTGAAAAGTAGGTGAGAAGGTGGACAAAGCTACATTAACTATGGATGATTTTGTAAACAAGTAAATCAATAAGTGTGAGAGCATGAGGGTAAGTTTAGAAGCCGCTAAGAAAATAAGACAGTCAGTAAGGACATGAATATATGAATAAGGATGCAGGTGAAGTGAGGAATTAGCAAGCAGCTACATTAGTGAGAAAGTACAAATAAGTCCATAAATAAGTTAGTTTTCATAGTATCTTATATGCAAATCAGGCCTCTTTGGGTCATTATGGTAAATTCAGTCTTAACTAATACATGTTAGGGTTGGGCATTTGGATTTTTGTCGTTTTTATTTCATAATTGAATGGTCTACCTCTGAAGAATGAATGAGTCTGTGGTGCAATGACAGACTCTGTTCAGCGAGCTAACACTGTAACACAAAGAAGCCAGCAACGGCACAGAGAGGCAGCAGGAAAAACATGATGTAGAGCCAGAATATTTTCACATCGAACTCTGTGAATGTCGGTTTTATTTCCACCAAACCAGACGTGGTGACTGAACAGAAGAAGGCCTAACCCAGACAGGTTTGAGTGAAGTGTTTTTAAGAATGTGTTAACAAGGCAATTAGGCTCATCGTAGTTCAGTGAAGGAGAGGACCTTGACTTCAGAAGACGGGTTAAATTTATCTACAGACAGCATAACTCTTTACTGCTTCCAACATTATCAAGTGTATTACAGATTAACATTACAGATCACAGTAAACTTATACAATGTAGAACTGCTTACCCCTGCTCACTCTGAGCATTTCACTAACAGGTAACTCAATAAAGTTGCGTACAACAGTGTACGAACATCTCCTTTCTTTACATTTTGTGAGTTTATTTATTTATTTATTGTTCTTTAGATTAACAAATAAATGTAGCAAACTTGTCACAGCACACACATCTCTCAGGGTGATCCTTATGAGTTGAAAAATGTTGGAACACATCCCAAGGCTGTATGACTCCACCTCATAAATGTACCAAGATAAGAGCAAACACGAGGATTAGAACAAGAGAAAAGACATGAGTTTCTGGTGAGATCAGTTAAAATATGATAAACACAACTGGTGTACACATTGCTAACACAGTATATTGAGGAATCGCATACTTCCACCTTGCCATATATATGGCAAGGTGGAAGTTGTGGACATTGGGTTGGCAGTTGGGTGTCTGGCCCATGACTTTTACTTTCCATCACCAGCTGTACAAACCTGTTTACTTGCCATAAACAAAATCTTTCAATCTGACTTGCAATGTTAATGTTGTCATTTGATGCTGTTTACTGTGTGAAGTGTAAGTATAATGTTGACTACATGCATTTGACTTGAAGATGGACCACACGAAAAGAAAATCTGGTCGTGAAATTCACACAAGTCACACTCAATGAAGATGATTTTCCCATTCAGTCTGAACACGAGGAGGTTCTGGGCGGTGGACGCATCAATAAAATGTTCCCTTCGAACAGTCGGTGCTGTACAATGCCATCTGAAACAACCGCGGACCAATGTGATAATGTCACTAATATTGATGTGCTCTCACCGGAATAGCTGATTAGATTAGATGGACAGAGCGGAAGGAGAAATGACAGTAAAAGAGGTGTAGATTGAGCTAGAAAGTGAATTACCAGCAGCCACCCATACTGAGAACCACAGAGAAAGAGAAAAGAGCAGAAACACCAGGGGGGACAGAGAGACAGAGAGTTCATGTGGTTCAGAGGGGAGTTGCAGCACTTGGATGTAATTCACTTTCCTCTCTCCAGAGGAATCCATTTACCCCCTTCCTGCAATTATGTGGCCTTGTTTCCTCTCTTAATCCATCTGAATGTTTGTTTGTGTTTGTTTCTTGTTACTATTGGAGCACATGCATTTAGATGGACACACACACACACGCACCACAAAGCCTCTCTCCTCTGTAATAAATCCCTCATTACTGGCAGTAGTTGTTTTTCTTTTTCCTCTCTGCTGTGTTCTGGCAGTTGGAGCTGCTTTCCCTCGCTCTGTGTTATTAGCTTTGTGTTGCTGAAACACAACATGGGCCTTCTTCACCCCACAATACTGGAACAGAGGGAGGGAGGGACAGAGGGGAATATAGACACTAATTAGGAACACAATGAGACCATGCACGTAATAATTCAACATGCAGTAATCACAACAAGTGTTATTAGCTGATGTTTTTTTTCCAGTCATTGTGTTATCAGTGATTTTGTTTTACACAGCAAGGTCCTGGTGGGATTTATTGGAGTTTTACAGATTTCAGAGCACCAAATGGCACGTCCACCACATTCAAAGAGACAGACTTAGACAGAAAGCCCTTGATCACAGCAGAGCTGGGATGTCCTGACTTGTAGTCCCTAGTATGAGGCAAGCTCCGTAATGGATTCCTACATTTCCCATAATGCAACGAATAGACTGTTTTGTTAGCCCCTCCCTGGCCAGTAGAAACTCATATCTTTTAAACTGCACACTCCAAACATCATGTTTGTGGAATGAATGGGATTTCCTGTGACACTAATGATGAACCACACAACCCTCATACCCTGAAGTATCGCGGTATGTGCACTGATACCTTCAAAGTACCATTATTGTGATCAAAATCCCAATTATCACAGTTTGGAAAGCAGGTTGTCTGTTATGTATTTGACGTCTCTCAACCAAACCTGTGACAGCCAACATGTCCTCATACATAAAAGACTGAATAGGTCAATTGCCAATGACTACCAAAATGACATATATGGCCATCAGTTCAGTCTGGATGCCAGTTTCCTTCGGTTTAGGGTCCAGAATGACTTAGTTCAGGTTAGGCAACAAAACTTCTTGGTTAGATTTAGCAAAATGTTAATGATATAGGAAAAATTTATTGAAGAAGAAGAAGAAGAAGAAGAGGGACAATGCCCTTTATTTGTCAACTACTACACACATGCTCTCACACGCCATGCAATTGGTGAAATTTGTCCTTCACCTTTAACCCATCCTGGTCGTCCTTCCTCCGTGGCAGACCAGGAGCGGTGGGCTGCCATCCGGCTGGTGCCCGGAGACCCAGTTTCTTCTGTCACCATTGGTCAGGTGGTGATCTTCTTGCATGTTTATAGTGTTATTTATTTTTTTTTTATTTTATTTTTTTTTAAAGGAGGATACCCCAGGTGAACACGGGGAGAACATGCAAACTCCACACAGAAAGGCCCCTTTCCTCATGCAGCAGGCAGCGAAGGCATGGTGGAGGACACGCCCCCGGCGACCACAGCAGACCTTCTATCTGTGAGGCAACAGTGTTGCCACCATTCCACCTTTCCACCTTATTTTAACCCAAACATGATTTGGGTTAAAATAAGAATGCTAGTGTTAGGTACGTGATGTCACTTAAGTAGCTGCAGCTGCAGACTTTCTTGCTCTTTATAATAGGTCACCTGACTTCCTCTTATTCCACGTTTACCCAATTGCATTGTCCTTGTAGTACAGGCCAGAGGGGCATGAAGGAGTGAAATGTTTTTAAGAGCACTCAGTCATTGCGGTTTGAGCTCACATGGTTACAGTAAAGGTTGAGATTGTTGAACCAGTAATGTTCAGGCCATAAGTTTAGCTCATCTCACACACATACAGGGTATGCAGGAGAGGGTTTTTCAACCACCAGACTGTAATTTTCCTAAAGTGAGATCAGTTTAACACAGCTGAGGTCAGAGCAGCAGGCCCGCTGGCAGATGTGGAGCTATTGGTAGAAATACTTAGTCAGAGGACAACATTCAGTGTGGTCAATACAATCAGCAGTAAGAGATCTTTAGGTATCATGGCTGAGTTCTTTCTTTATCCATTGGGTCATGGTGGACTGGTGACAGGACTGGTGTTGATGAGGCAATCTACTCCTTTTTAAGTGATAATAATACAAAGCTGACATGCTGTGCAGGTTCCATTTGAAACAGTGTGACAGATGTTGTAAGTTTGTTTTGATTCTTCTAATACCACAGTAAAATTTTCAGGGTACACAGATGAAAATGTGTCAGATGAAAAGGGATCTCTGTGTGTTTTCCTGCACTGTGCTGCTAAAGCAGGTTTTGTTCAGATCAAGGACAGCAGACTTCAGAAGGGGGAGGAAAACACAGGAGCACACTGCCTTTCATGGTGCAAATAGACTGACATTTTGACACTGTGTGTTCGTATGTCTAAATCACGGTACATAAAAGTGAGTTTGTGATGAAAAAAGTATCACTTTGGCATAATTCCAAAAAGGGCAGATCACTCAGTCACACATTGACCACTTTGTTTCTGTTTCTGTCTTTAGGGACCCAGAGTCTTATCTGACATACCAAAGTATAATCTGCAGCTGCTCAACCGACAGCGAACATGAGACTGTGTAAGCTTAAACTTTGTATGAACTTTATGAGAACTATCAGCAGGGCTGGAATGATGTTTGACCACACAGAATACTTGGCTGACAACAGGACATAAATTATTATCGGCTTTTGTTCATGACAATATGTTTTCAATGCTGATGGCACAATTTGATTGATGACTATGTATTCAATCAGTGATTAAATATCAATGGTTGCTTTTATCTTTTAATATAAATGATTTGTATTGTGGCACTATAGTCGTGGTTTCTGCCATCAATGATGGAAAGTTACTTCGTGTCGCTAACTGTTTTGCAGTTAGCAACAGGAAGTCACCTACAGGCTGATTTCTGTGTTCAGTTTTGTTTTTTTGATTTAGAAACATGCATTTGAAATGGATTATGTACGGTGGAAGTGGAGAGGCATTTCCTTAATCTTTACAGCGCATTTGGCGATTGCTAAATTACCGATGTTAGCCTCATTTGCAAGAATGGAAACAATCATTCTGCATAATGCATGTTTCTTTTGATACATTTCACAGATGTATGTATGATTTCAAAAGGAGGATTTTTACTTCACTAGTTTTACTTGAGAAACAACCGTGCGTGTTTCTTCCTCCACTAAACAAGAGGACATTGAAGCAGTACTTCTTTTTTTTAATTTGCACTTCACATAGACAAAATGTGAGATAAACAGTGTAGGTGTGTGATATGTTTGTCATTCACTTCTTCAGCAGTAACAGACAACCATGATGTCTCACTGATCGTGCAAATTACTAGTCATTCTTCTGCTATTTACCCTGGGCAAGCTGCTGTTGTTATGACATGAAATTTAACAAATGAGCCCCTTGAGTGCTACACAACACCTCCTCCATCAGCTGTATGTTTTATGTTATACAGATGTGGTGAAAATTTGAGATTGTTTCACTGAAAGAGTCCCTAAATTCTTGGGTTTCCTCATGTTTTCTCCTGATAAGATAGACGTAAGTTTCCAGTTCCTTTGTGTGTGTGTGTATGTGTGTTTGTGGAGTTGACACAGTCTATCTTCTCTTCCCACAATTCAAACACACACAGGTCAGGTGGATTAGTATGTGTGTGAGTGAATGTCTGTGTGTTAGCTCTGTTGCGACCTCCCCAGTGCCTCTTTGAAAGAACGCCTGCTGGAATAAACTCCATGACCCTGAAAATGATTAAGTGGGTAATGAAAACGAATGCTTGCTTTCAGATGGCATTAAATGTTTTCAGAATTGTGTTGATTTTTCTTTTAATTGACCACACACTAAATGTTACACAAGGTTACTGCCTTTGATCTACAGTGAATACAATTATTGGATTAAAGCAACATATCCTCTTCTGTATGAGTAGCTATGTATTACTCACATTATGGGGACATAAATCAGTTTACATTGTCGCATTGTGGGGACTCGCCTTACTTGTAGGGACAAAATGCAGGTCCTCATAATGTAAATCATTAGATTTTAGTGTGTAGACTTGGGGTAAGGTTAGTTTTAGGTGAGTACTGGTTATGGTTAGGGTGAGTCTCCAGGAAATGAATGTAAGTCTATATAATGTCTCCAGAAATGATGAAAACCTAATGCATGTGTGTGTGTGCGTGCGTCTGTGTGAGTATTTGTGTGAAGACATGTGCAGGCAGGCAATGAAAGGTAATGAACTGGCACCAATTAACATGATAACACCCCACATTGTTGTCAGAGCCCCAGCCAGCCTCCAGGTGAGGACACAGCTACAAAAATAGAAGAGGAGAAAATGAAGTCCTACACTGATAGATTGATAGATGGAGAAAGGTGAAGGAATGGGAGAGTGACAAATGTAAAGATAAGGTGTGTGTGTGTGTGTGTGTGTGTGTGTGTGTGTGTGTGTGTGTGTGTGTGGTAAGAGGAGAGAGGCTGTTGAGTGGAGGCAGCTCCTCTGGGAGATCATGGGAAAATGGGCACGGGCTGGTTTATGGTGCTGTCACAGGAATGGATGGACTGACTGTAACGTGTTGTCAGTCAGGAGATGTCAGCTGACGGTGTGGAAGAAAATGATTGCTTTCCTTCACAAGTCACTCAAAATTTGGAGTTCTACAGAGGGTAAAGTTCATCATCTCAGCTGCAAAGTGCCTTTTGGACTTCATCAAATCTCCCCCATTATGTCTTATATTACATCCGTGGATAGACGCTTGTATTATCAAAAGCTCTTTCTGTCTCCATTGAGCTATGCTGGAGCTTGATGTACGTGATAGCGGTCAGTGTCTGGAGTCACTTATCCAACTCTGGGGAATTTTACACCCACTCGGAATCATTGGATAATGACACATGATGACAAGAAATCTCCCCCTGAAATAGACCTTATGGGGCCTCATGTCTTTGCTGTTGTGTAACATGTGGACCATATTTCTTTGTTTGTTGTTGTTAACAGAAATATGTAGATTGGAAGAAAGAGAGACAAGAGGCAATAAAGACATCTGATTTAATCTAATTTCTTGTAAACCACTGCATGTATTGCATGACAGTGTAAACAAGAGGTTGGGGTTTTGAAGCACTTTTCTCAGCGGCGTAGAGGGCAGTGGTGCAGGGGGTTTGTTACTTCTCCAAGTGCATCACACAGTGCCATCTACTGGTGAGTGACTGTATCTGCAATCAGCTACTCACAGGGCAAATGGAGTGGATACCCTGAGGATCCTGAAAGCCACAGCTTGTGTGCAGGTATAATTATGATCAAAAATTAGCTATCAAAATGAAAAACGATCTCAGGGCCAGAATCAAACATGGGACTGTTTCCAGTTACATGGTCCTATTCTGTTACCCAAGGCAGCATGGTTAAGTTTGTAGAAAGACCTTACACAACATTAGGTGATAAAATATGCACCATTATTTTATAATATATTATTCAGCTATAATGGGGTGGTCATTTCAGACGGGGAATACAGGATTAAGTAACATGAAACATTAGGGTTAATAATGTCTATGTATAAAGAATAGAGTGGGCCCAGTAAGTGCTCATTATACCTTTGAGAGGTGCATTCTACTAGATGTCCCAGTGCCATGTGCTGTGTGGCCTTTTGCATACATTTTTCATGGTATTGTCATCAAAGCAGTAGATGGTGCAGGATACCCTGACTTTTAGTTCCCATAATGCACCTTGAGCATCTCATGCAATGTGACGTTCTGCTGTCAAACCTTGGGTGACATTCATGTGGATGTTTGTGGTCTTTTAGATGAGCTAATCCTATGACATCACTGTGACATCATCAGGATTATCTTCTCAAACATGGAGAAATCACCTCCAGAGCAAAAGAGGACACAATACAACTGTTTGCTGAGGAGAAACTCCACTTTTAAAATTATTGGAGTGGCCCTTTAATGTTTCAGTATACAATAATATGTTAGACAGTGTGCTTTCAGCTTTGTGGCAACAGTCTGGGGAATTCCCTTTCTTGTGACAATGCCCCAGTGCACAAAGCCAGGTCCGTAAGACTATGAGCCAAACCTCACTGCCCAAAATCACTGGTTGACTTCACTGAATGGGAGCAAAATCCTGCACTGTTCCAGAATCTGGTGGAAAGCCTGAAACCAGGAGAGTGGAGGCTGTTAACGCAGTAGATTGACACCCATGATTCTGGAAATAACATGTTCAACAGTCACATATGAGTGGAACGTTTGGGAGTCCACATGTGTAGCATATCAAGTACTTTTGCACAGAATATTAATACTGACAGTGTACTGCATTTTGGCAGTTAGTACAAGAAATTGTACCTGAAATGCATGTTATCATGATGTGCTGTTAATGTCTCATTTTCTGCGCTGTCACCTGTGCTGTTTGCACTACTTCAACATTTTTGTTTTTTATGAGTTGATCCTTCATTTTGGTTACACATGACATTTATGTTACATGTGTAAGACCACCAGTGAAGTAAATATTTTATTGCTTATTGCATAAAATGGTTAGAAGGTGGGACCCAGCTCTGGATTTCAAAAGTTTCATTTATGCAGCTGCACAGGCCTACAGCTTAAAATTAAATCTCACTTTATTTGCTGGTATAAATCAAGCTTGTGTGTTAGAATTTGATATTTCTTATTGTGTATGTTTTGTACTTTGGTGATGGTTTTTGCATTACGCTCCTGCCAATTGATTTGTGGATTAACAGGTGTGGAGGTTGGCTGATGGAAGGGTGGAGGCATTAAAGGAAATTATTGTTTGTCTTCAGGCAACATGAATTGGCAAAGATGAGGAGAGTGTGTGAGAAGCCATGAAGCTGTGGGAGAGGGAGGCCTGGAACACTGCAGCTGTGCCTCCACCCAGTCATCTCCCACAGCCTGCTGGTATCGTCTGGGTGGGATACAAGAGTTGAGCTGATGTGGGTGATGGCTGGCTTTCACTGCAAAATGTTAAACAGGTGGTAGTTGTGAAAAGGCATGCTTTACTTGTATCTGTACTTAAGTAAGTACTTAAGTATCAATACCACATTGTAAAAATCATCCACTGCAAAACAAAGAAGTCCTGCTTTCAAAACCTTGCTTCAGTAAGCTTGTGTAAATTTTATCAGCAAAATGGAAGCAAGAAGTTCACATTACACAGTAAAACTGTCAGTGTTTTGTTTTTATATATGATCCGTAATGTTACGCTGCATTCATGTTTGTTGCATTTTACTTCTGTAGATGTTTAAGGTTGAGCTCATTTGAACTACTTTGCTAGTTTAATCTACAGCAATGCATCACATGTTGTAGCATCGCTGTCCTGTGAGCATCATCTGTAAAAAGTCACTTTTCATGAGCTAAGAAAAGCAGCCTGTTATCATCTCAGAGGCTTTTTAAATAGTTCATTTGTCTAAAGAAGGAGGAGAATGTCCTCAATCCCTAAGGGAACACTGAATCCTTCAGTTTAGCAGAAACCTTGAAATTCAAAATCATCAATTATTGAGACGGTTTTCAGTGGACAGGAAGGATAACTATGAAAAACAGTTATCTGAAAAGTAACTAGTAACAAAATCTGTGCAGTAAAAGTACAATATTTGCCTGTGTAATGGTTTTTACATTTTTACTGTTTCTATTCATTGTTGTTGCTTTTATTTGTCTATCTTATTTCAGATGGTTTTTTTTATGCCTTCTATTGCTTTTTCTTCTTGTGCACTTTTATGTAAGTTTTATGTAATTTTCTCTTTGGCTTTTTCCATGTCTAAGTGCTTTTGTTTTTATTGTTTTACTCAGCTACATTGTAAATGAGGTCTCTACCTCAATGTATTTCCGAGTTAAAATAAAGGTTGAATGAATGAATGAATGAATGGATGAAAAGATGCAGTGCAGTATAGAGTTACATAAAATAAAAAAAAAGTACTTCAAATTTGTCCTTAAGTGCAGTACTTGAGTAAATTTACTTAGTTACATTCCTCCATTGGAAATGCCTCTCCACTGCATTTATGCCACTGGCTTGGGATTGACCAGAGGGGAGGGAGGAAGCTCAGCAACCACCATGTATCCACCAGGGCCAGTGACACACACACAGGCCTGCTAGGCTACAAAGTGCCCCCAAGGCAGACACTGAAGATCTCTGTTTGCTAACATGTCAGGAGCATTGATGGGACATGCGGAGCCGGCTGACTGCAAAGCCTGACAGAGCTGCAGGTGGGAAAAACACGGGTGTCTGGCCTTAGTGGTTGGGTCATCTCATCATCTCAAACCTTGTGGCTAGTTTCTGCAGGATAGCAGTGTTTACCTGAAGCAGGGATGTTGGTTTGCTTGTGTCTGCCTCCCTCAGGGCACCAGAGGAGCAGAGGGCTGCTGGGAGACTCTCTGGCCATCAGACTGTTGCCAGAACAGCCCACACATGCCCAGAGTGAGGAGGAGTGAGGGTGTTTAGAGCTGGGCAGACATGGAGGATTACTGAGTTTGTAGGGATCTGAGGTGAGCGTTGGATCAGTGAGTTTTATTTCTGGCAACTATTTCTGCTCTGCATTCATCTTGTGCACTGTATGTTAAAGCTGTGGAATATTTGGATCATTCCACAGGTAAACAGGTTGATTGGTAACAGGTGATAGTGTCATGATTAGGTATGAAAGGACCATCCTGGAAAGGATCAGTCGTTCACAAGCGAGGATGGAGAGAGGTTCACCACTTTGTGAACACGTGATTGTATAAAGGATGTTACTGCGTGGACTCTGATGGAAACTGATGCTGGTAAACACAGTTTGGTCCCCAGACAGAAATGGACCAGAGACTTCTCAGTTGTATGAGTGCATCTTAAAGAAATAGTTATTGTCTGCTAAATGTGGTTTGCAGACAGTTATCTAAGCACAAAACTGGATGCAGGCACCTCTAAAGTTCACTAATTACCACATCATACCTCATTTGTTTATTCTGTACAAAAACCAAAGCATGAAAATGTCAGCTTGTGGATTTCCAGGAGGTGGATATGCAGGTGGCCTGGCCAGCTATCCTCCTTTCCTGTTTTTATGCCATCTCCTACCTCGAACATCATTCACAGAGTGATATCAATCATGAAACTCATCTTTACCCACAAAAATCTGCATCAAAATGCAGCTGTCTATCAAAAATATAACTTACATTCCATTTCTGAGCTGCTGTGAAGTTTCTCACTTTTATCTCCGAAGGGTAAACAAAGAAAAGAAAACGGAGCTGTTAGACTTCATGACTGTCATTTCTGAATCATTCATGACAGCTTCAAAGAAGTTTCTTGGATGGGACTTTGTAATTTGGGACAAATTATAGAGAAAATGGAAACTGTGCTCAGTTCATACAAATCCAATTAGTGGCTATAGTGCAACCGAGTGTTTTGGTTGGTGCAGAGAAGATCAAGTGAACATGTGAAATTTGTCTGCAGGCAAGCACACAATTCAACATGGAAAGAAAACAGCTTTTTCAATAGTGAGAAAATTAGGAATGAATATTTACTTGGTTCTAAAATGAGCTTTTGTTTGAAGAATATTCCTATTTTCCCTATTGCATACATCTCTCTATGGAAGAAATGATTAGACTGTAAAAACTACTACTATTATTATTATTATTATTATTTTATTCTTATTATTTAGTCATTCATTTGGCATTTGCAAAAATAAGGTACAATGCATGCCTCAAAGGTGTAAAGCAGAGAGAGAGAGAGAGAGATGAGAGAGAGAGCATGTATTGTGCAAGTACTCTTGAAAAAATTATTCAGGAGTTGCAAAATAAATTCACAAAGCGTAAATGATTTTTTTTTAGCACTTTTCTCAGCACTGTGAGCACTAAAATTTCCCCTCCTTTGTATTGGGCCGGAGGCAGAAATGGCAAAACCTGAGTAAAAAAAAAAAAAAAAACAAAGTTGTTTGCACGTTAAATGCCACCAGAGATAAGTGAGAAATCATGTATTTTTATAATTTAGGTGAACCAACCCTTTAACATACACACCTGGAAACTGCACTCGAGGTACCAATTTATGTCATCTGCTTTGGATAAACTGACGACTTTTGGTGTTGTAATGACCGATCCAAACATTACTTACAGTTTCAAAAGAGCAGTCCATCCTAGCTGCAGACTCATAGCTAAAGAAGGACCGCTCAAGAATGGAAACAAAGCAGATGTGTGTAAATGAGTAATATTTCATCCTGTCTGTGCTTTCTTCTCCTCCCCTCTTCTCCTCTCCTGTACTCTATATAGAACTGTAATTACAGTGTCTTCTTTTTCTTATTAGCAGATAAGACTTTCATAATGGTTCCCTGGAGAGCCTGTCCAAACTTAATTAACGCTGGCTAAACAGTCCCCTCTCTCCTTCTGTCTCTCTCCCTCTTGCCCTCTATCTCTCTTGTTCTGTCTCTCTCGACCCTCCTCCTCCTCACCCCTCTTTCTATTTGTCTCTCTCACTCTTATTAGACAATGGCAGCTGCAGGGAGAAGGAGCCCAGCCGTCATTGATAAGTGCTAGAAAGCCCTGCACAGGAAAAGGAAAGCTGGACTTGACACAGCCTTGACACAGACAACACTGAGCAACTACTGGAGGGTTATTGCTGTGGCTGTTATGTGTGCTAATTTACTCATTGAACTGAATAGTGTGTGTGTGTGTGTGTGTGTGTGTGAGGACCTAATTCCTCTGAGTGGTGTAAGCCCTGAAATCGTGCTCTGATCTTTGGCTGAGTAGCCAGCTCTTTTTATTCCCATTTGTTTGACTAAGAGAGATTAGCCATTAATTACTGGCTAGAGAAATTAAGCACACACAGACACAAACACATGCACACACACAACCACACACACAGCGCGGTACAGAGCTGTTAAATAGCGCTCATTACATCGGCCCTACTGCACAGGCCAAAGGCACATAGAGCTGAAACAGCATTGTCTAACAGGGTACACACAAACACACACACATACACACACACACACACACACACACACAGCTGCTGGGGAAAATTGTGGCCAAAAGATGCTGTTCTGGGGGAAATCTGGCAGGTTTTAGCTGAGTATAACATCAACCTCCCGCATGAAAGCACAGGGGATTAGCACCACAGAGACAAGCTGACCAAAGCCAAGACAGGATGAAGAATATCACAAACACAAGGCACCTGAGCAAGCACAAAAGCAGGCTGTTCAGTGTTTGCACAGAGCCCATCAAAGCTTTCCAAAACCCTTTACACCATGTTGAGCTTCTTTTCAAACTGTCCAAATGAGTCCTTTGACCCCCCAGAGGACAGAACAAAGTAGAGTAGGACTCTGACACACTGGCAAAAATGAATTAAAGCTGCACTAAGTACCTTTTTCATCTTAACAACCAATCAAATTACAACATGGAATGCAAAAGACAGTGCTTGCAGTGACAAACCCACAGGTAATTAGCACCCACTCAGCAGCTCTGCTCAGTTCTACAAAACCTTGTAGCATCTTTCAGCTCATTGTTGAATGTGTGCACTCATTTGTGCCCCACGAGCTCATCAAGCTAATTTCTCAAGCTGCCTGCTCATCATTAAACACTTGTAACTAGCTGGTGAACATAGTGGAGCATTTAGAAGCTAAAGAGCCTCAGGAGCTGCTGGGGACCAAAGCAGAGCAAGTGAATATTAGACTTACATTTGTCTGATGGTCTGTGGACATCTGCAGTCTCCCCTCCTTCTTCCCTCTGTGCTCTGGTGTTTCCCCTTCCTTGTGTCTCCTGTCTGTCTCTCTCTGTTTGTCTAATCTGTGTCTGTGTTGCTGCAGGGTGTGGCCAGTAGGTGGGGACCGGCCTCCTGAGGACACCTGTGATCAATCATTAATCAGGACTCACCCAGTCACTCAGTGTATAAGCACCCAGGTTACAGCCAATATTTGTCATATTATCTGCCCTGCTGTGTGGTAATGACCAGACCTGAAGCTCGTGCTGTTACTCTGTCAGGTTTGTCTTGCCTGCCTTTTTGCACTCCTAATTGGTTGTTTTTCCCGTTGTGCTCAGGTGCCCAGCCCACACCTCTCCCATCCTTGCCCTGCAGGTCTGCTCTCACAGAGGGATTCAGATCAGTCAGGCTGCCTTCATTGAGGACTTGGACCTGTCTGTCTACTCTCACAAGTAGATAGGATCTGCCAACCCTCCAGCTCAAGCGACTCTGCCTCACCTGAACTCTGTCACTGTTTATTATTCATTAAACTGTTGAAAGTGTTTTCCCGCCTCTGCCTCATTTGTCTGAGCCTGGTGCTTTGGGTCCTGTAAACTCAGTTAAAACTTAACGTGACCAGAAACACAACCCTAGATGAACACTGTCGGTTTGCTAACATATTTATCATAGCTATGTAATTTAATGTCAGTGTTGATTTCAGCTTGTTGCTCTGCCCACGAGTGGCAAAAAAACAAGGCAACAGCTTTATATTAACAACACATGAAATGACAATCTGTAATGTGAAAGGAGTTATAGAGACTTATAGTGACGAATATGTTACACAGAATTATCAGCATTTAGTGGCTAATTAGCCAGATATTTCCCTCTGGTGGAGCCCAAAACAAAGCTGAAAGGACAGTATATGTAAATTGTTACATTTCCTCTCAAAACAAAACTTAATGGCGGTCGCTGGTAGGGGAAACTAACAAAAAAACAACACTTTAACTGCACTCAACACAAAATGGGTCTCTTGGGGTCTAAAAGGTGATGGGGAATAACTTATCCACAAACACCCACTAATTCTATCAAAATGATAGAAGAACAAAAGAAATGAGCCTGAAAACCATAAACTGGGAGGCACTAAAAAGGAGGGAGTGAAGTTCTGGAAAAGAAAGAAAACTACAGTTTGAGAACATTCACACACTCATTCACAATGCCACACACACAACCAGGAGAGCCAACTGAAGGTGTTAACCCGCCGGTGTCACACAGCAAACAAAAGCAGCGCCACAAGCCTCCTTTTATAGAGCAGCCCGGCTGATTAGTTCCAGCTGCGCTAATGAGTGCAGGTGCACATCATTGAAGGGGTGGAGCTTACTGCCTACCTTCCACCGTAACAAAATCCTAGATGAGACTTTATTTTTCAGGTGGACAGAAACACCTGAGTGATAACATACACACGTCTGTCGCCTCAGGTGGCACAGTGGCCCGGTGGTAACACTGTCACCTTACAGCTAGAGGGTCCCGGGTTCGATTCCGGGGGCGTGTCCTCCACCGTGCCTTCAGTGCCTGCTGTTCAGGAAAGGGGCCTTTCTTCCATAATAAGTTTAGATAGCTTGTTAGCAATTCTTCCAATTACATCCACAAGATTCATTCATTCATTCATTCATTCATCTTCTATACCCACCTATCCCTTTCAGGTTTGGGGGGGGGGGCTGGAGCCTTTCCCAGCTGTCAACGGGCAAGAGGTGGGGTACACCCTGAGCCGGTCACCAGCCGACTGCAGGGCAACATAGATACAACCATTCACACTCACACCTAGGGACAATTTTAAGTCACCAATTAACCTAATGAGCATGTTTTTGGTCTGTGGGAGGAAGCCGGAGTGCCCGGAGAGAACCCACCCAAGCATGGGAAGAACATGCAAACTTCGCACACAATCTTGGGAAGCGTCAAGATTGTTGAGGTCATGGAGTATCATGGAATTACATTACACTAAATAAAAAGAAAGAAAGGAAAAGAATATTATAATGGAGCGCATGTAAAGCAGGGTTATCTGTGCTGTGATTCGTGTCCGTGTCTGCTGCACTTTACAGGAGTCAGTCCTCACCGCAGCCACATTTCTTCCTGTTGACTAACAGTTTGAGGGTGCTTGAAGAGTCAAGGTCGCTGACAGAAGGCTGTTACAGCAGCTCAGCTTTCATCTCAGGGGCAGAAGTGATTCCCCAAGCATGTTTTATTCATTGTGCTTTAAGAATTTTCAGAAGGTGGAAACACTGGCTGAGGCAGTGTGTTTGAAGGGGAGCCTGTACTGTGTGTATCTGCCTCCCTCTAGTGGTCTTAAAACAAGGATATGCTGTGCATACACAGCAGTTCATGTGTTAATAATATGGATTATATATCAATGGTCTGCTGTAGCACAAATTGTAAAAGACAAAATAAAACACAAATAGAAAGAAAAAAGCACGAGAGCCAAGAATTGTAATTTGTCTTTATTGTTTAAATTCACCAAAAAGTTTTATGCATAACTACATCCAACAGCATTCATTGTTGTCGTCACTGACCTCATCAACACCCGGGTGACGACAGCGTGACATCATCAGTGCCACCATGGCATCACATCATCGTGACATGGCTCAAACGGCAGAAAAAAACTACTCACAGTCAGTCCATCCCAGAGTCCATCGTCAATAAAAGCATCTCGCCGCTACCCGTGTAAAGCACAAACATTGCACATCAACTTACAGCATAGCATCAAGTCTCCTTAAATTTACTGCTTAGAAACCAAAACCCACCCACCCCTTTCTTTAACATGGAGTAGAATAAAACGATAAACATGAGGGGAAGTGTCTTCTCGTCAACCATACATTGGTTTATACATGAGCATGAATTCAAATATGAAGGTTGCTGCAGATCTCTAGTGATGATAATGACTCAAAACACCAATAGCACCAAGCGCACTCGTAATGCTCCAGTACTGTCATCTCATACCTTTGCTTTCTTTTCCCTAAATACCCACATCTAATATTAATGATGTGCAGGCCTAGATTCAGACAGGGGAGGAATTTTAAACAATATCTGAACTGAAAAACTTCTTATCTGTGCTACTTTCTACATGCAGGCTTTTTTTTTTTTTTTTACAGTGACTGTGGATATTAAATGTTGTACTTGTGTTTGTAATGTTTCTAGATATATTCCACGCATTGATATTTCATTTCTAATTGAAACTTGAGGTCATAAATGTAGAGGCAGGGCCGAAAGGGAGGATTTTTGAAGTCCCCCACTGCAGCTCCACCTTCCTAAGACTAGCCACCACAAACAGTACACATTTCCTATATAAATTTAACAGCCAAAATAGATTTTCTGTCAATGTTATCTCCCTGCATGACTGTCTAAAATGATGCAGTGTTGTTTCAAAGCTGGCTGTGTTTTTGGTTGTAAACATTAAGGGCTTTGACTCTAATAAAAATATCAGAATCTGACTTTATTGTGCACATCCCACTTGTGGTCAGTTATAGCTACAGCCTTGTCTCAAGGTCTTAAAAAAGTTGATCATAATTTCGCTGAAAAAAAGGATATTCAACACTTTTTTTACTTTGATTATGCATTTACAGTTTCAGGCTTGGTTGGTCGAGAGGATTTCTAAAATGTTTTGTAGATTTATATCATCTGTTTTATGCTGTATTACAAAAACAAATGCATTGATTCTGCTGTTTCCCATTTTGGATCTTTAAAAAAGTGCTCATTTTATGTTAAACTATTACGTTTCTATCTCTACTAGCCCTCTATTCCCTGCCTCATCATTTTCTATCTAATATACTCTCATTTGGTATCATCTGCCACTTTGAATGGAACACTGTATATCTTAGCTGTTTTATGTCTACTTGGTGAAGTTAATATATGGCTATAATCTCCTTTAGTACCATCTAAATGATGAGGAGCTTTACATACAGTGTGCTCACAGATTCCTAGTTCTCCTCAGAAAAAATGAGGGTAAATATAATTTAGACTATGACATTCTTTGTACTAAAAAATTGCATTACTTCGACTATTATGGCTATATTAGCTTTGTTCAAACATTAAGAATACTATAAATGCAGGGTAAGATCTGCTCTCTGTGCCACTCTAAAAACTCAATCTGTTTCTTTCATAAAATGTTATCTGCAATATTTTCTCTTCTGTGTTATTGATACTATGAAAAGAGACAATCCAGGTGATGATGAAATGTGCATCGTTCAGAAAGTCAAGGAGTTTCACAGACAGCCTGACTGTCCGTCATCAGTGGAACTAAAAGGAAGAAAAATGGCGTCAGAACAATGTCAAGCGAACCATCCCTCCCTCCCTCCCACACTACTTGCATAAATCTCTTCATTAAATCATCTGCTATATACAGTAATACATTTAATCATTACATATATGGCTCATCTGAGCCGGGCAAGTCTCTTCAACAGTACTACACCATAGTCCAATGATCAAATATTCATCCTTCTCCATCAAGACCAAAAGAACCAAAAGTCAAATTTCCTTATACGGTAGAATACAGTAGACACCTTTCAAGTAAAAGAACTGTTTTTCTAAGAATACTGGTGTGTTCACATAACTGGAACAGACCTGAGTCAAACCGGAGTTGAAATCAGCTCAAATCATCATACGGTCAACGTTTTTATCTTTTGTGACGAGTCAAAGGAACCCTGCAGCGGCTGCGAGCTACAAAGCAGAACTGCACGTGAGGAGGATTTCAACGAGTTATATTTGACCCAGGTCTGCCTAATGGTCAGCAGACAGAAACTTCAGAATCAGATGATGGACAGAACATAGTGACTAATTCTTGTTTTCATTGCTGAATCTGATGAAGGAAAAAAGTAAATGAAGTAATTCTTTTTAAAAGTACAGAAATGCCATCATAACCACAGACAACAAAGCCGCCGATTTCTCAGTTTTGAAGAATGTCTTTTTTTTTTTCTTTTTTTTTTGCCTTGAAGTAAGGTGAGTGACAGGTAAACACTCACTGTCTTTTTTGTACAGTAATCCATTGATAATTAATCAATGCACAAAAAGAAAAGACAAAAGCACACAATTATCCAAAAACTGAAATTGAGACAGCTCAAGACAAGAGTTTTTTTTTTTTCCTTAGATTTTTTTTCCTCACTTAAGTTTAAAATACACATATTAACCAGCTGTAGAAGGTTTACATAGGAATTTGGATTCATCAAAAAAAGCACAGTTTTACGTCAGTCCAGCTTTCCTGGCTTCTTGGTGGACCTTTGGGGCAAGTCCAGGATGGCCCAGTTCAGTCCAGTCCAGCTCAGAGGAGGAGCAGACTACTGGCCATGGCTGGGGCACTACTGTCATGATAACGCAGCGCTGTGTGCCATCGTGTGCTGGGCAGATGGCAGTTACTGTACGATGATTGCTGGGGCAGAGGACGAGCTGGAAGGTCACCCCTGTCTCACTGTACTGTACTCACCCTGTTCATCCACACTGAACATGTGTTATTAGGCAGGGCGGCACAGTACAGCTTCACGCAGCTCAGCTCAGCTCAGCTCAGCTCAGTTCAGCAGTGTGAGGGGCCTCTGGCTGTACAGTGGTGGTCCCCACAAAAGAGGCAGAGATAGTGACGAAGGGCCCAGTGGGGCCAGTGAGGGCCAGTGAGGCCAGGGGCTCAGGGAGCAGAGAGACTACAGAAAGAGAGAGAATTATGGCTGAACATTTGCATTGGTGAGGAGGCTGAGGCAGAGCTTTGACCAGGTGAAGGGGCTTATGGGGCAGAGGAGTTCTAGAGGATGAGAAACGCTTTGAGCTGCAGATGAAGTGGGCTGAGAGGGAGCACAGATGGAGGCCGGGCCAGTGGAGAGGAGGGGGGGAGCCGGGGATAAGTTGCGGGCAGAGGGGGGTCCACTGGTAATGAATCATACAGGAGGAAGGCCAGGCTGAAGTGAAGGAGGGGGTGTTAAAGCTCCAGAGAGTTTTCAGTGAGAGGGAGATCCTCTGCCCATCCAAAGAGACACCTGGAGAAAAGCACAGTGAGCACATGACTGACCGTCCAGCACAGATTTAAGTTGACTTTTCACTCAGCAGTTACTGGTTGTGACTAAGAAAAACACTGAATATTTGTTAGTTATTCCTGTCGATCTTATTTAAGGTGTGTCACTCTATGTTCAAGCTGTTTATTACCATAGGAGCTTCTCATTTTCTACCCTCCAAGGTTTGCTTTTAAATACTTTTAACTGACGTCAGAGGCATCAGTGCAGACACAGCACTGCTTTCCACTGAGTGCAACTGCAGACATTTGATCCGGCCTTTCACCTGAAGGCTGGTCTGCAATGTAACCTCTAAAAGAGATAATGTTTTTGCTGTCTGGGTGGAATAACTTGCCAAAGGCTTTTAGACCAGGGAAACAAAAATCGACAAGTCAAACCAAACAAATATTTAAACAAAAGAAAAAAAAAGATTACAGGCTGATCTGAAGTAATATGTTAAAAAATTTATTTGGTTTGGGATCTTTAAAAGTGCCTTGTGGAGTTTGCTTGTTCACATTCGGTGATACTCAACAAAAGGCATTACGTGTATCTTTGAGGCCTAACAACATGGCGAGTGCATATCCTTCCTCATAAATCATTTGCAAGTCTTTGTTCTCCTTCCCTGCCTTTTTTGGCTACCACATTACCGCCACCTGTAGATCCGTGCATGTGCGTCCTTGTGCACGAGTATGAGAACAAACAAAACAGCATCCCACTCATAAAATCATTGCTCTGAAGTGTGGATAGTGATTAAAAACTCCACAGGGCACTTTAAATTATTATGTGGATTCACTATTTGTGACCTATTTAGCCTGATGCTGAAAAAGCACTTTTAAAAAAACTGTGTAATTAAGCTGTACTGAGGTGCTACTGTGCTATCACACTGAGATGACAACAAGAGGACATGTTGTTTGCAGATGTATTAAACACATTGTCAAACTTGGGTGTATGCCTATGTCTATACTGTGTATACAACCCTAACCCAGGGACAGATTCCAACTCTACCGAAAGACTCAGTGAGAGGAAACTCAACAAGCACGACAACATAACAGCAGCGCTAAGATGATGTGACCCACCAAGCTACTGGCTGTTTCCACTCAGTGTCGCAGGCAGACGACTTCAGCAGATGGTTTCCAGGTGACGTGAGTTCTGCAGGGAGGAGAGAATTGCTTCACACGCTGACAACATACTGGTACAGAAACTGTTTGCAGCTTGTTACGTATTAAACTACATTATTCAGGAGCTGCGTGTGTCTCACCGGTGTGTCGTTCCACTGCCGCGGCAGGTCCTCTGGCTCAGGGGGGTAGGACATCCAGGACGGGCTACGGTACGAGGACGGCGGTGACATGACAAAGTAGTCTGAGTAACCGGGGCGGTTGGCTGATATAGCGTAGACTGCTGTTATTGGGTTTCCTGTGGGATGTAAAGATGGAGCCAATGAGTGAACTCCACCGATCACAGCTACTCTCTGCATTTCAGCACCCCACCGCTGTGTCATACCTGAGTAGGTGGTGATGGACTGGTCGACAGTGACGGCAGGGAAGGGGGTCCTGGACAGTGGCAGGTACGGGGCGCCGTTGTGCTGCTGGGCCTGCAGGTCTGAGGCCTCTGACACACGAGGCTTCAGACTAACATCCGGGGTGGAGCTGCCAGTGGAGAGGAGGGACACATGTTGACCTGGTATACATCTGATACAGCTTTGTTTATTTCTAGCTTTCTTAATAGAGAAAATAAATCAAATGGCAAAGCAAATACTTTAAGTTTTAGTTTCAAGTTTGAGCCTTAAAGGCAGTTGAGTTGTCAGTTTGTGTGTTTTGTAGGTGAGCTGTTAGAGATGAAAGCAGTTGAAATGTCAGCTGGTGAGAAAGCGCCGCCGACCGCCGAACTGTCGTTTAAAGAGTGAGAAATAAAAGCCGTTGAAAGCTCAGTTTAAGTTGAGGAGCCAGAGATGTGAAGATGAAGTGTGTCAGATGTTAATAGTTGAAGTGTCAGTTGGTGTGTGTGCTGTGACAGACTTTGAAGTGTCAGCTGAAGTATCTGACCTGTCAGTTAAAGAGCCAAAATTAGGTCAGCTGATGTGTTTCCGTTCAAAACAAGCACGACGTCAGTTTTCATCAACAAATCAAACACGTTTTTATGTTCTTATTTAATTTTCCTATAGAAAAGTACTGACTAATTATAATAAAAACTGTTTGAATGCTTAGTAAAGAAAGACAATATTACAGTATTATACTATGACAAAAAAGCTGTTAAACTTGTATGAAATGTTTCATTAAAATATGAATCTGGTCAAGGCAAAACACACACATAATGTGTTGACACAATGTCAGGTATATTTTAATCAGCCTTTAAAAAATAAAGAGATTCGGCATTTGTCCATCCTTTACTAACTTTACATTCTTCAATTCCTAGACAAACTGTAACTGAATAGTTGACTTTAAGAAATTTCAGGGCATTCTGGGTACTCATGACCTCATCATCTGAAACAGCTGGTACGTGTGTGCTCCAGAGCCTCCTTTAGTGTCGACCACGATCCTCTATTTTTAATGTGACCAGCTCTTCTACACTGCAGCATCCTCCTCTGCGCTGTAGACATACCAACTACTGTACATGTTACACTACAGTGGGAGACTGGAGGACGGATGATGTCACCGCCAGGGCTCAGGACCATAATGCACTCTGCACACTAATGCCTCACAGCGCATACTAAAGAGGAATTAAAATGCTGGGCTCTTCCTCCCTGAGGGTACAGAGGGACTGATGTATGACGAGCTGGCTGGTTAACTTGTAAAACATTTGTGTTTTTGGTTTTAAAGCAAGAATAATGGTCACATACTCATAGTTTCAAAATCATAGATTCAAAATTAAATTAGCCTTAATCAGAGAATTAACCATCAGAGCAGTTTCTGTCATACAAAATCCAAACATTCAAAATCCTCTATAATATGTAAATGATTTGCAAAAAATCAAATTATATTGTGTGGGGGGTTTTGCAGAGTATTGAGTTTGATCCTGGCAGTCTGCTGTACATCGCAGCTGTTTACTTGTAAGGGTGATTTTCTCTATTTGTCCACTAGATGGCGAACATGTCCGTCCACGCGATGCACAGCAGCCCAACAGTCAATCACTCTCTGCAGTGCTGAAGTGCCCAGCAACACGGTGCACACAGCAACAGCATTTAAATGAAGAGGCTGCTCAGTCCAAATGATGCAGACTAACATATGGGAAGTGAGAGGCACAGATCGAGAGTGGATGTGGAGGGCAGTGAGTTCACATGATGCTCGTTAATATTCTGTAGTTTTTCTCACTCGATTCTACTCCGTGCTCCCCACGAAGAAACCATAAACGCATCTGAAACAGTGATTAGCATTGCATTGCATTTTAATTGGCTGAGAATTCACCCAGGGATGCTTTTAAATGCCATATGTGAACATTTGCTTTACATATAATCTTTGAATATTATTGAGGTCCATGTGCTCAACACGCTAGATGTTTCTGTAGAACACCAACTTCAGTCCATACCTCGTCTTTCACTGAGGGTACAGAGTGTTCCTTGTTTTTATTAGTTTTATTCATTTACATTTTATTCTTCTTTTTTATGTTTTTTAATAGATTTTCTTACTCAGTAGCTTGTAGTTGTGTATATACGCGTGAGTGTTACCGTCGTAGTGAGGTGCCTGGTGGTGGTCCTGGTCTTGAGGGGATCAGAGGTGGTGGAGACCCGATGCCCATATCAGGAAGCTGGGTGAACCGGAAACCCTGACAGAAGCCACAAATGTAATTTAGAAATACTGTATAGTTATATATGGACTAGTACAAAATAGACCAATACAGCAAGCCAAAGTCAAAATACAAAAAGAAGGAACAACAAAGCAATACTGAGAAATGAAGGGGGCTAGAAAATCAGATGGATGTCTGATCAGAGCAAAACAGAAGACCCACATTCAAGCTGTGTGAGGCAATTTTATTTATTGGTAGGTGTTCAATCCTCAGTCGCTTTAATCTCTGCAAAGCGTCTCCCATGCTGATCAGCTGTTGGCACGTACACACAGACACCGCTAACAGCAGCTTTTCTGGATGTCCAACCTCTCTGTGAAAGTCTGTGTGTAAACTCATTAGTGCTGTAATAATTTATGTCGGTTTTATTTTTTGCATGACTCTATAACAAATCAATGTGTGCAAAAATGTAGAAAACCTGAATATGCATGGGTACCTAAATTTTCATGACCTTGACAGGCACAAAGAGGCTTTATTTGTTTTCCAGTGCTACTGGGCCACCTTCGACTCGCTCTGCATGGGTTTTACAAGCATAGCATTATGCTTTGGTCACTGATTGATTTGTACAACACTGTTCTTCTACTCCACACTACTTTGTTTCATAACAGCAACAACAATGGATTAAATGACTACGTGCAATGTAAAATAATCTAAAAGGTGTCTGTGAGATGTGAAAGCACTGAGAATTATTATTTAACTCTGAAGTTCCCTTCTGGCTGTTTTAGTGGCTATTAGTGAATGGCCACATCTTCACCGTTCTGGTTCTGTCTCTCATCAACCTCGTTTCTAGCCACCTCTAATAAACCAACTGTACACTATTCAACACCAAACAGCTGACAAAGTTAGGGACTTTCTGGTGAACACAGTGGACCCTTTAGCTGCTAAAGAGCTCAATATTTTTCTGAGGAGTTGGTGGAGACCAAGACTGGCTAAGAGGAGAGTAAATACTGGATTTACATTTGTCAGGTTGACACAAACACGACTCCAAATGAACGCTAATGTGAGTCTGCCACAACTGGATTTTCGGAGTTTCTGTGACATGCTGCCTCAAATTGGCCTGAAAATCAGTTAATGTGGATTAGTTTGGGGGAGCTGTGGCTCAGGAAGTAGAGCAGTCGTCCGCTAATCAGTTTGTGCTTCGATCCTTTGCCCCTGCAGTCGACACGTCGAAGTATCCTTGGATACTGAGCCCAGACGCTGTGCCATCACTGTGTTGAAATGCTGTGAGCATGGACTAATAAAACCATTGGTGCATAGGCTCCCCCTAGTGCTTACCGGTTTGGGCAGGCTACACTGGTGCATGTCCTCATAGCCCGCGCTCCTCTGCCTGCCTCCACAGGGATGGTTCATGGTCCCTGGGGCGCTGGTCACCCCATCACTGTAGTGGCTGGTGTGGGACGGGTTGTAGGCTCTGTGGGCATGGTGGTGGTGATGGTGGTGGCTGCTAGTGAGAGAGAGGAACATTAGCAAAGAAGAAAAAGTTGAGACAATAGATGCACACCTACTCTCTTAAGTTTCTCTGTTTTTTCTCCAGTATACATAATCAGGCAGGCATGTTCAGAAAAATCTGCTCTTCTTAGTGTAAAACAGCTTGGAGTGGGATGCTCGCTCTTCAACACTGGGATTTCAAATTCTGTATCAGGGCACATCTCTCTTTTCCTACGCAGTACTGTAAATCATGCAGATGTGCTAAGAAACAAGTAATATGTGAAAAACATGAGTTTACTTAGTTGGAGGAGAAGGAGGGTCATGGTCCGGAGGTGCCAGGCTAAAGGCGTTGCCTAGCAACATATGCATCTGCGTGCGGACCTCGTCAATGGATGGCTGGGAGCTCAGTGTGGAGGAGTCGGAGCCACGGTGAGCTTTCACCCCCAAGCTGCCATTCCCGGTGCCAGTAGATCCACCTCCGTAACCAAGAGAGCTCATCAGACGGTCCACGTTGGTCTCCTCAAACGGTTCTGGTTCGCCCTGCAGAGCGCACACAAACACTCAGTCAGGAGGACTTTGAAGAGGACATGGACACTGAAATCACTGTGTTCCTCAGAGATCAAGTGACCATCTCTGACCACATACTGTATGAACGTCTGGTTTCCTGAGAAACAAATACTTTAGAGAAGCTCACAAAAGTTAGTGAATCAAGATGGTCAGAGAAAATGCATCATTGGTCTGCAGGTGTTTAGTAAGAGGGTCTAAGCTAAACCATTTTTCCGCCTTTTCTTCGATGATCATCAGGTAGAATCATCAGACTCATACCTTCTATGGAGCAGGTACTCCACTCTGTTGTCAGTTTATTAGGTGTTGATTCAACTGATCATTTGCTGTTGAACTGTACTTGAGTCATGTGTCATTGATGTAAGTAAAACACATGTGATACAACACAATACAGTTCAACTGTTGTTGAATTTGAATCGACACCTTTATAAAGCAGTTTCAACAAAACTGAACTTATCAAAGGTTAGCGGTGATGCTTTTTTCATTCTTCAGTCGGTTTCGTCAGGTTAGCATTTGTTCTACTACCACTGGAGCAGCAGTGAAGTTTTTAGCATTTCTCCACTACACGCAATGTGTATTTCATTCATTCATTCCTCTTCTATGCCCCCACTATCCCTTTCGGGGTTGGGGGGGGGGCTGGAGCCTATCCCAGCTGTCAACGGGCGAGAGGCGGGGTACACCCTGAGCCGGTCGCCAGCCGACTGCAGGGCAACATACGTACAACCATTCACACTCACACTCACACCTAGGGACAATTTTAAGTCACCAATTAACCTAGTGAGCATGTTCTGTGGTAGGAAGCCGGATTGCCTGGAGAGAACCCACGCAAGCATGGGAAGAACATGCAAACTTCGACCCGGGGATCGAACCGGTAACCGTCTTGCTGTGAGGCACGCGCACTACCTGCTGCGCCACCGTGCCGCCCACAATGTGTATTCCATGTACATATTTCAACCTCTCTGCTCTCTTCCACACAGCTCCTCACTGTTCTGTAGGAAACGTAACATGTAATAGAATGTTTTCCAAATTCCACAGATACTACATGATAGAGCAAATTCATGCAAAATCACATGTAAAATAATTAAAGTTAATTTAATTGACTTAAATCAGATGTGTACATAAACTTCAGTAACTAATTTTGTGCGTATTCAATTAAAATTTGCATGAATTCATTCATTTGGATGACAGAACACTGTAATAAGATGACAAAATCAGATCATACAATCACAACAAACCAGCCAATCAGACAAACCAGCCTAATAAATACACGCTACAATGTCGTGAGCTGCATGTAGCAACGATTTTAAAGCATGAAAACCACACTGATAGGATACAAACCCACTGTCTGAACACACACAAACATACGCGCTCCTGCACAAACACACTCTGTTCTCTTTGTGCCATTTCAAAGAGTTTGGTGCATCCAAGGCTATTAACTTCTATCGAGCCTCCCATCTGAATCCATGAATAGGCTATAATCATATTCAGAATCATTGACATTCAGCTAGGTAGCACGGTCGCTGCTGTTGCTGCGATGCAGCAGAGAAGCAGCATAAAGAGATTTCACTCACACTCACTCTATCGCTCCCCATTTTATCTCCTCCTCTCTCAGAGTTTGCTCCATCTTTTGCTGGCATTAAAATGAAGGAATCACTTTTTCTCTAATCTTTTTTGTCATTTCCTCGCTCTCACCTCCCCTGTCTTTATCTCTCTGTTTGGCGCAGCTTTATAAGGTTCATCGAAAGGTGATTTGTTAATCCTCTAGGTGTGAGCACAGAGCATCAGAATGAGAGTGAAGGAGGGAAAGGAAGGATTAAAGATATAAATGCTCTCAGAAGATTATTTTATTGGTTTGACAAAGTGGCAGAGCTTAACGCTGCCACAGGCATCACGTGACCTACAGTATTTGCAGGAAGAAGGATCCAGACATCATCGCTCTGTATGACTCACCTGGTCAGAGGTCGGCCCTGAGCCGCTACGTTACAGTTTGTTACAGGATCCGACTGCAAAATACTTCGAGGCTTTGCATGTTCTTGCCGCTCGGTATGTTTCTGAATATCTCCACATCCTCTACTCACGCAGCCTTGGTCCTGGTTCAAACTTACAGGCTATAGCGGGCTTCATTTTTAAAACTCATCTTAACACCAGCTGGATTCACTGCACTCTTCCTGCACCTTCTTCTGTATGCAACCGAGCTCATTTCTGGCTCAGCGTTTTAAGAACACTGACTTGACATTCATCAGAAGGTCCACGACTTCCCCAGTCACTCACATCGTAGCCGTTGTTTCGGATGCCCCTCCTGGATCGCTCTCTCAGCACCAGCAGGTCCATCTCCGTCTCCACCGGGCTCGGGCTGCTCAGAGACTGCCGGCTCCAGTAGGTGGGCTCCCGTGGGTGGGAGTACCTGATGGACAGGTGTGAGAAGAGCCACTCTTAAAATACTGGAAGTACTTCTGATGACATTTGGGATTCTAGAGAGTGAGGAGGGTTTCCATGTAACACACACACTAGCTAGTTACACATCAGTTCACTGAAACTATAATATTTGAAAAATCTTTAAAAAAAACAACAGCTTTTATTATGTGTGGTGAATAATTTGAGCGAGGTGGGCAGATGGACAGAAGACCACATGAAACAATAATGAAATACATTTTATAATCAAGTGTGGTTTGGATCATAGATCATCATTTGAATTTCAGGAAATTAAAACCTAACATTCATGGGAGCATTTGTCTTGCTCTTGTCCATAAATGAGACAACTGTTAGCTGTCATGATTTATTGCTCAGCATATTAACACTCAATTGACTTTACTGTGAAAACAAGTTTAATCTGGATTCACTAAATGCGTGAGGAGTTGTTGCATGAGCTTTTACCAGTTTAATCAGGTGTCAACTTTTATGCTCATGAATCAATATTTACAATAAAAAAGTCAAACTGAGCTCATCTGAGCTGATGATCTGTGTCAAAAAATACATTTCATCTGCATTATGACTGAGATATAAAGAACAGTGAGCCGCCTGAGTTGCACTGACAGAAAACTGTATAAGAGCTGAGAAATTTGTGAATTCTGGACATTTTTTCCTCTGAAGGCTTTACAGCATTATCGGCTCGGTGTGTGTTTAATTGTATTGTTGACGTTTAGTCTCCCTCTAATTTCGTGTCTATTACAGTAACAAATCAGCCCAGTTGGGCTTTAATATCGGCTGTCGTCTCAGACATCCGCTAATTCCTTTTGGTCATGATTTTTATTGAGTAATTTCTGATTTAACACTGCTGGATTGAAAAGAGTGAATACTGAAATACACATCGAAATGAGGCAGACGTTTGCGGTCTGGAAGCTCACACTGTGTACTACCTGCTGCTTAGTTTTTAGCTTAATTAGAGATTCGCGACTAATGAAGTGCACTCAAAGCCCAGATTTGTTTGTGCGATCGAAATATTAAGTAACGGTTTGTTTTTACTACATATAAAAATACTAGACTGCAGTACTGTGCCGTGGCTTTTCTGTTGATCCAGTTCAAGTTTCAGACAGATGAAAGCTTTTCAAAACAGTATTCGTGAAATGTGAAAAGACTGAATGTGTTACATCAGCTGGTGACAGCAGCAAAAACACATGTGTGTATGAACTGGCTGACCAAAAAACCTGGCTACTCGCTCGCTCCTTAAGTGTTGCTTAGCAACTATACTCCACAGCCACACATCTACAGCAGATCTATAATAAGTAGAATTAATTTAGCACTCAATTATTACTGATTAAATAAAAACAAATTCATGAAACTATTTCTTGAAAGTACGATGCATTCTGCCAAACAATAGCAGCCGGCTGTAAAGCACTTAGTTTAATGGTTTACTGCTTAAACAATGATGAAATCAACTGGAGCAAAAATAGATGAATTCAATACGCTTCAAGAATGAAATAGGACTCAGCTTTGAGAGTGAAGTCTAATCCTCTAATTGTCAAACATTTTTATTTAACAGTAATAACATTTGGTGGGATTTTGTCCCACGGCAGCTCGTATCTGAGTGTTTTCCTTCAGTCGATTCTTCTGATTGAACCATCTGCAGTGCGGTTAATGCCAGTGACGGCTTTGATTAAAGGCACAGTCATACTTTATACTTCATAGATTAAATCTTGTTTTTGTGGTTCCCCACAGAGTGTCCTCCATACCTCTTGTGACACCCTGCAAACGAGGCCCTCTTCTCCTCAGCTGTCATTGGCTCCTTGACCCCGTTATCGTGCCGATTGTGCCTGGTGTCACGGTGGCTATAGCCATGGCTGCCGCTCTCAGACAGAGAGAACTCTCCGTAGCCCTTCCTCCGAGCCTTCTGACGCAGCTTGTTCCTGTAGTGCTCAATGTCTGACTTCTGCTTCAGCCCCCCATGGTTTGCCTGCAAACAATCCATTCAAGTATTGAACTCAAGTAATCATATTTTCCTGGCTCCGTACGCCCAGAGGCAGCCAGCTGAGTGCTGTTTTAATTCTTTCTGATGAACTGTGGATTGCTGCAGAGAGGGGTGGATAGATTAAGGTGGGATAAGGAAGACAGGGGGGGAGAAGTGTGAGAGGTGACAGGCTGAGTCGAAGGAGAGTGACAAGAGGGGTGAGAGATCAGAGGAGAGGACACATAGTGTTTGTAGCAACAGCAGCTAAATTTAGTATCAGTATTCAGTCGTCTTTCTTCGCCAACACCTCCAACCCAGAGGTCTCTGAACTGATGCCTTCAAGGTACCATTACTATGAGAAATCCCACGCATTAGAGTTAGTTTTATCTATTTCAACCCATGACATTGAGCTATTGATACTATTTCATCCATGTATCCAATACTTTTAGTCATTTTAGCCATGCATCTATTATTTTTACTATAATCACCGTTACTACAAACATACAATAAACTCAAGGAAAAGAATCCTACCAGTAACAGCTGTGGGCAACAAACAGAACACCAGTATGTGTAGTGTTTCTGCAGAAGTAAGATTACATTCATTCACATGTGAACATAATTAGTAAGATTTTTAATCTAGCCTGTCACAGACACTGCCTTCATTAACATTAAAAGCTGCATTTTTGTGGCCATTTCAATCTGTAATAGATTAAAATGGCCACAATAGATTGTAGAACACTGGGGCTGGAAAATTCTGGCAAATGTCCACATACATGAAAGGTTTCTAAAATCACATTTTGGAAAGATCTGTGTGTGTGCACTTCAACTGAAGCCACACAAACTGCGACTTTTACACTACAGAATGTATCATGGAACAATGTTGGTGCTGAAATGCAGAGAAAAGAATGGACCTCTGCTCGTTCTATGCAGAGGAGGCCGAACTTTCACAGTGTTTTTCACCAAAGAGTGGCTCTGTGCCTTCCTGCTGTTTTGCATGAAATTTCTTTGGATAGCGTGAGAGTTAGCAGCCCTTATTTATCCAATACTTAGACTATTAGCTAACAAATTTGAACATTAGTCCGATAGTTTTAGCTAATTATTTCAACCATTTATCCATTACTTTTTATCCTACTATTCAATCTAGTCTGACACTGTGCTAACTAGTTTTTATGCCCTGGTCTTACAGCTGACTCAATATGTTGATACCTTTCTTTTTTAATTCTATTTTTTCAGATTAGTTGAGGTTCTTTCCAAGTACCCTTGATACCTGCAGAAGTAGCCCCTGGGGTAAAAGTATCCCATGTTTGGGAGCCATGACGAAAGGCATTAAACGTTCCAACAACCATAAAAATGAACCGTGACGGAAAAACATGTGTCCTATACTGTCAACGCTGAGCTTGATAAACCTATGACAGTGCGTGTACATTACCTGTGTGTGTGTGTGTGTGTGTGTGCGTGCAGACTCACCTCCCCGTTGATGACCACAGAGTCTTGGCTGTGGGATGAGGAGGAGGGGTAGGAGTAGGTTGGCTGGGCCGTCATGGGTTTGATGGTGATGAGACGCAGAGAGCCTGAATGTTCTTCATACGGGTCTGGGAGGAGGAGAGAGACAAACAGGTGAGCAAGAGTCAGAGAGAGACGGTCCGTCCAGGAAGCTGTGATGCAATGCAAAGTATACCTACTCCCACACTATTTAAAGAGCAATTTATCCACTGAGTGTAATTGTCAAATTGCGGGAAAAAGCTTGCTGGGTAATCACGGCGGTCTCTGGCATACTATAAATTGATTTAATTTGACCTTCCTTGCTTCCAGGAAGCTTTTTAGTCCTAAAATGAGTGTCTCACCCTCTGTCTGAGTGCATTTAAGGTTGCATTTCACGCTTGCTAGAGTTTTGTGTAAATACTTACTTTCTTCTGCTCTTATGTCTATATGGTAACCATAAAGCTAGAGTCAACAAATGATTGGATGATGATTATCTTAGCATGAAAACTAAAAACAGGGGAATCCAGGCTATCCTGGCTCCGTCCAAAGGTAACAGTATTTCACCTATCAGCACCTCTAAAGCACATTAACATTCTATCTTGTTTAGTCCCGATAAAAACCAAAGGGTTTACGTGGGGTTATGTGCAGAGCCGAGCGAGGCTTATTTCACTAAATGTCAAACTATTCCTTTAAGGAGGATAGCAAAGAGCAGAGAGTGACTGCTCACCCTGCTGCAGTGTATCTTCCTACATTGTTTCCTTGGGCAATATTTGTCCGTGATATATGTAGAATATAGTTGCTGAATTTTAGTTTTGTTGCAAATTGAGTTTTAAATTGAGCTCACTGATTGCTAGCATGACTGTTGGCTGGTGATTAGTGTTGCAGCAGGTGTGTGTGTGTCTGTGTGTGTGTGTGTGTGAGAGAGAGAGAGAGAAGATTTCATGTATCTGTTTCGGCTTCTTCATGCACATTTCTGAAAGTCTGCTTTCAGCTTTGCTCCAGGTGTTGCATCTTGTTTCCATGCTTACATTGGCCTTGCTATGCTGCCGTGCACTCAAAATAATGATATTTTGTCGAATTTGTCTCTAATGTAAGATTTACTGCCATGTTGTCATGGCAACTTTCACAAATTTACAGCATAATCCACTACAAATTGTGCTTAGGTACTACGGCTCAAAGCGCACACTCTGTGCCGTTCACGTTGTTTGCCTTGATGAGGAAACGTCAGCTGTATGGGATGTCATCTGCCTCTTACAGTATATGGGGCTCACTGTACTTATGCGTGCATGTTGTTGCAGGGAGCAGCAGATGGACAGTGTTGTGCTGCACCGGGCCCACTGTGACTCACTGCCTGACTGACATCATATGGCAGACTCCTTCATTGTCGGGCTACAGTCTGTCATTAACTCATCTCCAAACCCACACTGTCACCATTCATCCTGGCTGCAGCTCAGCCTGCTTTATTTGTTGCTGTTCCTGAGCCGACTATCACAGTGTGACAGGTAAGGTCAGGAAAGGTGGCATCACGAGCAGCAGAGGCTGTGAACCAGATTGGAAAGGATGATACTGCATGTAAATAATGTGCACTCTGAACGCAGGTGGCTGCCATAAGGCCATTTCTACTACGGATTTCCAACATTGGCCTGTTTAATCGAAGTGTTTTCCTGACATGGCTGAGTGGTGTTGGAATAGAGTACCGTGATCATGTAGCTTCATCCGGTTGCTACAGAACACATGTTTGCATTACAGGAATGAAATAACTTTTGCAGCAGCTGTTACTAAGGGCAATTTTTTATGAATGTTTTCTGTGCTGGAGGAGATAAACACTGTGATTCAATCGACAGTCTGCTCGCTGACAAGTGCTTTGCTTTGAATGTTTATTGCTTTATGTCTGCGGTGATCTACTTAATGCTTTCAAGCATGGAGGTGAGTTTTTTTTTCTATTCAAACTTGCAATGTGGCTATAGGGACAGAAAAGTCTGTTTGTTAAGTACCTACGTATAGGACATAAAAACATTTTGCATTTGCATCTAACAGATTACACAAAGACCACAGTCATTAACGTGCAGCTGAACAGAAAAAGGCCAAGGATTGATCTGAGGATGAAGATCGATTTGAGGGTCAGTTTGATCAATAGCGAGATCTTTTGTTTTACGTCATCCTCCTTCAACTATTTAAGATCAAGTGCTCTAAAAGTCATTTAATATAAAATGGAGCTGTAATGAAAAATAAATCCCACAACACGTTTCGATTCAACTGTAACCTTCTGTCGCGTAAGCTGAGAGCAGAGACTAATCTGTCTGATAGAGACTCACAGCGCACCACAGCAGACATGTCCTCATACACCATGAGAGCTACCAGCTGCGTCCAGACTTTTTGACTTGATTTTCCTCCACATCTGTGACCGACTAATGAGATGTAACTGTCCTGCTCTCATCGTCTGCGATCATTAATACGCAAACCACAGTGATCATGAATTGTCTTGCAAGTAATGTGGAGTTGGGAAATGAAAAACAATAAATTAAAAGGTGAAATTTTTAATTAAAATTATTGCCATAGGTGTTGTTCCAGAGCTCTCCTCCAATAACTGCTGGTGTAATTAAAAATCTAAATAAAAAGAATAATGGATACCGCTCTCATGTCTGTGCATCATCATCATCATCATCAGGACGCTGGTCATCAAGATGAAGTTCCAGCATGTAACTCCCCAAAAAAAGCATCATTTTTACAGTTGTTTGTGTACAAGTTTAAGTACAGGTTAAGAGAGCCAAGTGAGCTGTTTCTCCGTGCTTGCAGTCCTGATGCTAAGCTAAAGTAAGCTAACTGGCTCCTGGCTTACCTCCATAATTAGTTTGAATCCTTCTTCTCATTTAACTCTCTGCAGGAAAGCAATTAAGCGTAGTTCTCAAAATGTCAAATTATTCCTCCGACCTGGGAATAAAATCACTGTGACCACATTACTCCAATCATACCTCCAAGTCACGTGACAGCTTTCAGAAAAGCTGAAAATGCCAGACAAGACTTTACAAACACCAGACACATGCCGGTGAAAAGAAGCACCTTTGTATCTGCAGGTACGCACTGTGCAATGTTCTCCTGATGTATTACAGAAGTTGCTGAGAATAATTTAAATCTGCTTAGGGATAAAAAGTTTCTTCACTTCCCTTATCTGCTTTTATTCCTCTTATTATTTCTGTTTTTTTTTTTTATATCTATACTGTATTTTGCTTGTATGCAATCCCTCTTTCTCTCTGACTCACACATCTGTGCTTGTAGTTTACTGGATTTACACTTTTATTTAATCTTTCATTTTCAGGAACAGAGTGCCCGTGTGCTCCAATCTGCTTTTCTACCGTCTCTCTTCTTTTTTCTGAAAACAGCACTGTACTTCTGTCCATCTTCTGTTGTCCGTGAGCACTAGTGAGAAAATGAAACAATTACTCATCCTCCCCTCCTCTCCTCTGGGTATTCCTTCATTCGCTTGCATAAACACTATAAATCACACAAATTACTGTGAACATTGGTTTGCTGATGCAAAATAGATTGAAAGTCGCAGCATCCTAGAATGTCACTGAACAGAGACAACTCTGCAGTGTTATCGGTGATTGCAGCGATGTTTACGCAACCAATTCTGAGTCTGCAGAGCTGGAAAAGGATCTGAATGGTAATCTGTTGGACAAGTCATAATGAAGATGTAGTACATTGACTGCCATGACTGATAACTATAGATAAAAAGCATATTATAATCCTGTGACTGAACAGGAATCTTTCTCAAAGTGTGAATGGAGTCATTAAGTATAATCACTGGACACTGGAGGGAGCTGTGCAGATGGATAATACTCCAAGCAACAGCAATAAAAAATATTTCAATCAACTTATCAAACCCATCTTTTGCAGCAGTGCATTGTCCAATTTGAATTCTTAGTCAAGTTACCGAAAATATCAAGTATGTCAGATTGTGTGCAAAATGTTTGCTGAAATGGTGCAGCCATAACAAATGCAATCTATACTGTGCATTTGATGAGCTTGATGCTGCATTGAACAGTCAGATCCAGAAATAGGAGACCACTGGGAACCTAAGCATTTCAGTAGTTACCATAGAGTGGCTAACAATCGTTAGCTATTAAGAAATTGAACTTGACAGAAAAGCATCAGCAGTAAATGTTTTAAAAAGTAACTTAACACCTGACTAAAAAGCAGCATTTGACTGCTTTTCCTGCATTAAAGTCTGCTGCATATACTGACTTGTGGGTATATTTCTAAGGAGAAACAGCCACCAATGAGCACAACACCAGACCTCTTTGAGTTATTGAGCAAATCAAACATGCTGGCAGCCATTCAGGAAACTGGAATGACACTACATTTTTGAAAATACATTAAAATGAAAACCAGGCAACACAGGAATCTGGTTTGATGTTCTCCTCTGTGGAGGAGATGAATGGATTTTAGCTTCGGTGACATATTGATCACGTTCCTCGCAGAGTGGTCCCAGCAAGATCTGGTATTTAAGTTTGGCTTCAGCAGCGTTTAATAAATAATTACCTAATGCTTTCTCATGACCTGCTTTTAATGACTTGCCAACATTCTGTCTTCAGAATAAATGGGTGTGTGAGCCACATCCCTTTCTTTAAAAAATACATTGCTAGTTTGTTTTTAATAACTCTACAGTGCATCAGTGTCTTTTCTCCCAGGATGAGGATCCCTCTGAATGTCACAGGTTTAACACCGAGTCATTCTTCTAAGGCACAAACGATATGCTGTGGCTTGTATGGACTAATGTGACAGTATGCTGTCACAACTCTTTCCACCCACGCTCCTGTCTTTCCTCTGTGAATCCGCTCAAAAGTAACTTGATGCAGTGCTTAAGGCACATGCGCTGCCAACCGCTGGCTTTTATCTCCATACAGCATTTTTCAGCTTTGCATCCTGGAATGAGGTAAGCCACATGAAAACATCTGAAACGCTGAAATCCAAGCACATCAAATGGCTCTTTTGTGCCTATCAGAGTGTGTGTGGAGTAAAAATACATGTGAGAGTGTGTGACATGAGTACATATGTCATCACAGACAGTTATGTGATGCAACGTCAGGCTGAGTCACCGTATGTATGAGTGTGCTCACTCTGTGTCCATGTGTACTTCATTAGCTCATATTAATTGTCCTATCATCATATGAAAATGTGTGTGTGTGTGTTTATGGCATAGCCTACTTTTCAGCTAATTGGGAGCAGCTTGTCCAACAGGGGTTAAAGCCATGTCTCCAGTTGGAGTCCGTGGTTGTGGTTAGGGTCTGGATACATCTCCTGGAAATGAATGTTAGTCTATGTAATGTTCTCACAAGTGACCTGTGTGGTTGTTTGTGTGTGTTGGGGCGACACAAATAGTGTAACAACTGTGTTTGCGGGACTTAGATAAGTGCGTGTGTGTTGCTTGTTTTTGGTTATAAGCACTTATTTATCACCAGTGACAGACTTTGTGATGGGCACAAACATAAGGAGAGACAGACTTTCTGTCTTTTATCTATCTGTCAGCATGTCTGTCTGTCTCTCTATGAGTCTGTTCTGCACTTAATCCTTTCTTCTCCCTCACTTACTCTTTTCTTGTATCACCCTTCCTTTCTCTTTCTCTCTTAGCCTTCCCTCTTTTTCCTCCCTGACCCCCTCCTCCTCCTCCTCCTCCTCACCGTTGGTGCTTCTCTTGTGCAGCTCTTCCTTGCCGTTTTTGCTGCTGCCACCGGTCGCTGTCCTCCTGGCCGAGGAGCTCTTGCTAGTGTTCAGCTTCCCGGAGCCATTACTCGACATAGAGCCGTCCTCCTCGCTTGGCAACCGCCTGTAGTATCCATGGCAACAGAAAGAGGTAAGGGAGTAAGGAGAGAGGAGGGCTCGTGAGTCTCAGTGTGTACACAAACAGGGCATCACCTCACAGTTAATCCTGGCAACACACTATCAGTCAACTTTAAATATGAGCTAAAAAACAAATATTCATGGAGCATTTTAAAAATCAAAAGACATGTCGTGTTTTGTGGCTGCAGTTAATTTCATCCATTAATAAAAATGCAAAGAGAAAAAAAAGGTGATCTAAAAACAAAAACAACTGCAACTGAAGATGATCAAAAGCTCATTGATTTATCACAAAAGCGATGTGACAAATTGGATATTTTGACAAATGTCAGATATCATCGAGCAGAACCCAGAGACTGTTCTATATGTCATGTCTATAAGTTTAACCCCCCTTCCAGACAAGGATGCTAGTTCCTGTCTTAAATCCATAAAACAAAGACTGGCATTTACATTTACATAGGCGACCTCCTGGAGGACACAGAAGACAGGGCTGGTTAGTGATCACTGGCCCTGTTTGAAGCTACACAGGACTCCCTGAGATCAAGACCCCTGATGTGCCCGACACTTAACAGCCAAGAATTTCTCATACGGAACAATGGAAGATTTCTAAAAAAGGAAAAATACTCCAACGTTAGTGCTGGAACGGAACCAAAACTGTGACTGAAACACTGAATGTGTGTTTGAACAGAGTGTCTCGCAGCCACTCTGGAGCTGTACCTTCAAAACCTCTTTTCAAAGAAGTATGGATGCCTCTAAAAGCTGCAGGTTATGATGTATGATAAACCATATGTGGATAACTTACAGATTACACAACCATTCCAATATGACATGTTTATCAGCGCACTCCTCTGCACATCAGATCAACAGATCTTCGTAGTGGTTGTTTAGTAGTGAGGTACGGTTATTTAAAGAAACTGTCTTAAAGGTTAAATCAAAAGGATTGGACCGAGACTTTCTTTTAAATGCTAAGGCTACCAGCTAACGAGGCAAACCGTATATCTCCCGTACTGTTGTATTGTACTGCACATTGTACGTCTTTGTCATGTTTTGGAATGATCATAATTTTGGGTTGCACTTACTGTGAGACGGTTTGTGATCCCACATTTGTTTGTGTTTTTATTCACAGAATTAATGCATTACATACACGTTTTTTTTTTTTTTTAAATGCTATATTTAAGGTTAGAAAATGTTGGGAGTAGAGAGCATAAATGTAAAGGACAAGTAGAGCAGCAACAATCCTAATTTTGTTGGGCAGGTTGTTAACAGCCAAGAGCCTTGATGGAAATAGCTCAGTATATATGTATGTCACCCATACACACACTTACACACGACACGCACACTTGACTCTAGAAGAGTCAATAAACTCAGGCAATGACATATATGGAGACGTATACAGCCCTCATTCTCTTTGTTCCAGCCTCACACACGTCATAAACCAGGTAGAGGACACACACACACACCTACACACACGCAGTCGTGTTTTCATCATTTTTGGGAACATTACATAGACTTACATTTATTTCCTGGAGACTTACCCAAACCCTAACCATAACAACTACTTGCCTCACCCTAACCTAACTTACCCTTACCTTTTTACATTATGTGGACTCTTGTTTTGTCCCCATAAGGAAGGTGAGTCCTCATAATGTGACTGTGTAAAACAGATTTATGTCCCCACAACATCAGTAATACATGGCCACACGCGCGCACACACACACACACACACAGCCTTGAGGCATGTAAGTCGCAACAGCGACACAACGTGTGACAGGCCCATCTACAGGTGGTGTGATATGCACAGATCAGCAAGACCGGACATTACAGAGCCACAGGCGAGGCTAACACCCTGTCTGTGTGAACACACTGACACACGTTAACACACACACACACAGTGCAGCCTGAGCAGCGGTCAATGGTTGGCCGAGTCCCAGCAAAAGTCGTGGTATTAAGCAAAGAGCCCGAGGCATGGAGGAAGAAATACAATGTGTATTCCATGTAAATCTGTGTGGGGAGGCCAGAGAGAGGAACACCAGAATCAATAATCACACTGCCAGAAAGCAATGTTTGACTCCCTGCCTCTCTTTTTTCTTTGTGCCTCACACACTGGAGCTCTCTGGAGGGTGCAGCCAGCAGAATAAATGCTCTCTGTATGAAACTGTCCTTCCACTTTTCCCCATGGTTAGCATTCAGTCTGCACCTTTCTCTGTCCTCAGACGCAGCTGAAATAATTGCTGTTGTTTCTAACAGTTTCACTTCTTTTAGGTTTTCAGCAAGCATCTCCAATTCTGCATCTTGAAGCACAAAGTGCAGCTCACCTTCAGTGTCAGGACAATAGCACAGTGTTCAGAAGTATTTTTGAGAAAAATACAAGAATGAATTAAAGTAGCTGTCTGTTGTGAGACTGCACTGCAGAGAAATCCAGGTTCTGTGCACAGCCCTTGAACCAAGCCGCACGACACTGTTCCAGCCGTTCAGCCACAGGTGGCGTTCATGGTCATGCCCGGTTTGCTTTGTTTCATCTCTTAAGATACTGTGTGGGGCTCTATTGTTATACTGTTTGGCTCACTGTCCCATGGTCTAATGGTCTGTTTTGCTTTGATTGGAGCATGGAGGAGCTTTGTCTGTTCTTTCATGGTCACTGGAATACTTTCTTTTGATTGGGGGGGGTGGGGGGTGGGGGGTGTCTTTTCTGGAGAAGCAGGATGTTTGGTGGTCAAGGCTGCTTCACTTCAATCTCACCAAACTGTTTTTCCTGTCCAGCTATATATCAGACTCAAATTTAAAAGGCTATGAATCAGATTACTGTTTTATCATGGAATTCGCAGGGCCTCAAGCATACAGGCAGTCTGGAGCGCCTCTACTGGAAGAATATTTTGCATTTACGCAGGAGTCACATTATAATGCGGATGATGAGCATAGATTTCAAAATAAATACTGACATGCTTCCCTCTGTTATACCAAAAAGAATTTGGGAAGGGGAAGATCAGATCTTCCAGAATATCAGCTTTTGATGGGGGTCATGTATGGCTTCATGATATTGATCAAGGTAACAGATATTAAATATCAATGGCTGTCATAAAATGCACTACAGAAATGAGCTAATAACAATAAGTAACTGATATTTGGTGCACGACGAATCCTTCTACTAATTCTCTTTTCTTTCTGCCCAGCATGAGACAATTTCAAGAATTGATTACGTTTTATCTCCCACGTCTTAATCAGAAAATGCTCCATTCATAAACAGGCTTAATTTGGAGAATGAATATGCTTTTTATATGACCTGTATCAAATGCAGAATATTATCATATTTACAGTGATAGCGGAGTATTAGTATGCATGTAAACATAGTCACTTTCAGACAAGAACTTGAGGCTGAACTAAATGAATTTATTAACATAAATAGTTCGTCAGTTGAAATGAATGACTCACTCGGCCTCGAGATCAGAAAACCACAGCGCCAGATCTTCTCATCAGGCCAGCCCCTTATCTGCACTTTGATTTTCTTTCTTTGTAGCCCACGGCTCAGAAAATATGAGGTCCTTGAGCCGATCACCATGCATGACACACTGCATCACATTTAGATAGACAGTATTTAGATCTTGATCAAAAATCCCTTGATCGCTTTAAAATCTTTGAGATTTTTGGTAATATCTCGTACCTTTTCACTGCGTGGCACAGTGTTAATTTTGGCGGCTATTTTAGATTTAATCTTAGTCTTTAGACGAAAATGTTTATTCATTTTAGTCACATTTTAGTCAGTTTTCCTTCATAGTTTTAGTCTAGTTTTAGTCGACGAAAAGTCCTTATATCTTAGTCAACTTTTAGTCATTACTTTTAGTCAAAATGTTTTCTCTTTTTAAACTAACTAAATTAGGCTAATACAGGTATTGAAAATTGGAATGAAGGTGACAAGTTGTAGGCCTGTCAAGTACTGAAATTCGTAAAGCAACATTTTACCTGTAATATACGGACTCCTTACCTTAGTTGGATATCTAGACTAGTCTCTCCCATCTATGAGATGCTGCTGTGCTGTCCTTCCTGATCTACTATGGTAGTAATTGCATTACACATGGTGACATGGAGTAAAGACCATTCCACTAAGTCAACAAACAAACATCCGCTGAGTTATAACTAAAGTGCGTCCATATATCTAATCTTTGTTTCCGACCAAACCCTTTTCGTGCTGAACTTTCCATCATGTGGCTGTCATCATTAACTTGCCTTTGTTCTGGAAGTGGGACATCAGCAGCACCACTGCGCACATCCCTCAACCAATTCAACCAATGACAGGGATGCATTTTGACAGACAGACTAGACGCACAATTGTGGGAAAATATCATGCATTTTCAATGTCCAGTTGCACACCACTAACAATTTAGTCCTGTCTCAGTCAACGAAAACGAAACATACATTTCGTCATAGTTTTTATCATCAAAGATCTATTTTTAGCTCGTGAACGTCCCGTCTTAGTCATGGAAAAAAGGTTGTTGACGAACATTTTTCGTCATATATTTCGTTAATGAAATTAACACTGGCGTGGCATAAAGTCCAACAGTTTGCCAAAATTTCCAACAAATTCTTTGGCTGAACTCCAATTTTCTATAATTATTCTCTCGATGGGAAAATTGTTTTCTTTCCATTGTCGGGGTGTCAGGTGACACAGGTGTCCATACTCTACAAGACATGTTACAGCAACATGAATTCCAAGATTTACAAATGTCCTATAACCTCCAGGGCACTTCTTTTCTTTTTCTCATCTACAGTTGCGTGCAGTGGTGTAAGCTCACGCTGTCCCATGAGGAACTGATTTGGAGGTTCATCACCCTCATTTGACATTTGGTACAAAACGTGAAAACAATGTATTATAGCTAAAATGACTGGGAGAGCCATCCCTCACTCACAGAGTCTACTACTTAATGACACTTCCTCTTTGGAGACATTACAAACAATAGGCGCCTCTTGTCAGCTGGTCTCACAACTGCTAAAAGGATGGTAACTGGTCACTGAAAACCACAGTCAGTGAGGGATTTTGCACACCTGGAGCCTCTACAATACCAAAACACAAAACATTATTTGCTGGTCAAAATCACTGGAAAAATGTGTATTTTATTATACATACTTGTGATTAACTGTCGTTTTCAGCTATGTTTTCATGTATTTGCTTGCTTGCCTTTTTGTTATGTAGAATATTGTACATATATACTATACCTACATTCTTTGGCTACTTCATATGTACACATATATTTCATGTATAATCTTGGCTATTTCTGTGGATGTCATGATGGATGATGGAGGAAAATGGCAGAATTATCTAACTCCTTTCTGTCTGAATGCTGTTGGTTTATGTCTATAATGGCCATGGGATTCCTGGGTAGCAGAGGGATGGAGTTGGGAGGAATGGGTGGGTTGTACTGGTTAGTATGCTAATGTTTGTTGTGTCTGAATTTTAGGTCACAGTATCTACAGATGAACTTTATATTGATATTTGGTTGGTGTAACACAGTAAGGGATTACGGGCCGGTCTAATCTTGCATTTTTCACTTATTTTTATAAATTTATATCTGATTTACTATGTGAAGGTGTATATATAGCAACATATTTAATTAAAAGTGTGTGTGCACATACTATGTTACTGCAGATGTATATTTCAGTACATGAGGGAGGGAGTTCATTCAAATGTGTAAGTAGTATAATTTATGTATTGCATAAAGATAAATAAATAAATGTAGCATAAGGAGTAGCCTGATATTTACGTCTCGTGGACTGCTTTTGGTTGTGTGCGTGTGTTTTGCTGTGTATTCATATGTGGTAGCAAGCAGGAAAAGCACAGGTGTAAATAATAAAATGCATGATGGCTGAATCCCATTTCGCTGCTTCAGTTTTAGGCTGCTGGTGTTTTGCATGCTTTCGCTCTGTCACACTGTCATGGCTAACTGGGACACTTGAACAGAATGGAGGCATAGTTAATGTTATTAGTAACACTTTTCCTACTACAAATCAAAACCTCTGCTGTATCACAAATCAGTCTGTCGTTCACTCATTCACTACGGAAACACTGTTTTCAGCCTCTATGCAATGCACAGTTTGGTATTATGGGATTGTTGGCAGAAAGTATTCATGCCATGGGCTCTACATTTTTCATTCACTTGCAGGGATTTTGAAGATCATTATATGGTGAATATATTTACACACTCTGAGACTTTGGTGAAATGATGGAGAGTCAATCTGTTGCACTGCATAGTAAACAGGGAGTGATTTGTGATACAGCCCATGCCTTTAACATTGATTTTGACAACTTAGTACAAGATCTTTTATTCCATTCCCTTCATAGAATGTGTGTCACATACTTTAGATTTTTGTAGATTTTGCTTAAAATGGCATGTTGGAGGTGTGCACTAAAATCACTTAAATACACATTGAGCTGATTTTTTCCGCCATGCAAGTAGTGTGGCTCTGCAGACGACGCGTGAAATGTCTCAAGCAAACAAATGCAGTGCAGACATTCATGTTCCCCAATTGATGAATTCTAATCATTTTGATGATTAATTTATTATTGCTCTGCCTTCTGTCTGTTTAAAAATGTGACCGAACTTCTAAAAACTGAAAGATATTCTCATTATCAAAGCTCCACCATACCTCAGTACAGAATCAGAAACAATTTCCTACTTACTAAATCATGCACTGCACTGTATCTCCTGTCAGCCATTTTATTTGAGTGCGGAATTTATGTTAGATGCAATGCTGTCAAAAAGGTGTCATAGTGGATTATATTGGAAAGTAGCTTCTGCTAAACTGCATTTTACTACAAACCAAACAAAGCCAAAGCCATTTTATAGATGTGAAAATGACAACCAAACACTTCCACACCTGTCTGTGAGGAGTCTTTTTACTCTCTTTAGTCCCGTTTATAGAGTAAACTACTGACTGTCCAATGCATAAACAGGATGGTTAACGAGTCAGTGAGGTCGGGCACAGACTGAGCTTTGTTATCTTCTCTCATCACCCTTTCTTCTTCCTCTGCTTTAACACTCCAAGCCTGTTTGTGCCTGTGCATTTGAAGAGAGAAAACACTTCAGAAATCTTGCTCTCTGTTCAGTTACCGCTATGAAGTCCAAGAATAATTGCATCCTTTGCTGTTGTTTTAGGTGTGAAATCTCCCCTCTTATCCCATTGCACTCCATACTGCACTGGTTAGCGGATGAGATACTGCCTCATTTTCTAATTAGTGTGTACCCAGGTGGTAGGATAACCTACGATACCTTCTTTGAAAGATTGCTCCCCATAAGATACATGTTTGCGCATATAGAGGTTGCTAAAGCTGATTATCGCAGTGTGCCACCTCTTTCAGCATTTTACACTGTCATCATTGTTACACCGAATGGCTCCCTCTGGCATGGCTATAGCCTGGGTTATAAATATACATGTGTTTATCATCCTTGAGAAGCAAAGCACAACTAATCCCACCTCCATTCAGTTTTGTTTAGCGGTGTGTAAAGGAACTGTCTTGTGTGTGTGTGTTTCTGAATTTGCATTTCTGTGAGAAGAAGAAGCATGATGCATCTCATTTATGACTTACTAAAGGAAACATGTCACTGTGGGCTGTGGGTGGATGTGTGGGTATAGCTTGTAGTACAGACTGTCTGGGGATGGAAAAGTTTAAAAATGTGTTGTCATAATTCTGTTGTAAATGTTTTCTATGATCATGCACAGAGCAGATTATAACTGCCAATATAATCCCAGTGAAGTCTATTTGTAATGTTTTGCATATTTTGGTAAATGCATTGAAACTGACACATGCTTACAAATCATATTCACTGGTTATGCATAAGAAACAGAAGACAATAACAAAGACGATTAACAGAAAAGACTGAATAGTATAAATAAATTAAATGCCAAATTATGCCAAATAGCATAAAACATTAAGATTAGACACAGGAATATGGACCCTAAATTTTGCAATATCCATCATCTATTTCTGTCACATTATATTATGCCAGATCTACAATTAAGCATCCAGTAAACCAGCCTAATCTGCAACAGTTTCTCAATGCCTGTGAGGACTAACGACTGCCTGTTTAGCTGAAAGTTTCAGTCATCACAAGGATTTGATTCGCATTTTTGGAAACTCAGAATAGAGGTTTGTTGCTGATGGAGTGCTGGAATTGTGTCTCATTCCATGAGCTTGTGTTTCCTAAAACACACATGGTGAAAAAGGACAGTACACCATCTGACACAAAGCTCTAAAACAGCTCTGAAATCCTGGGTCAGAGGGGTATCAGACTTCTTCTATTTGAAATCAAAGATTTCAGGTATTTATTTTCAATCAACCTCATGGATTTGTAAGTCTTTTTTTTCCTGAAAGTCAGTCAGGGATGCAGAATTTGGCAGCTAGAAACCATCTACTTCCAAGACATCTGTATATTTAAAAGCGTGTGGGCTAGACATTCATTAGTGTGCATAAAATCCAGTGCTGGTAATTCTTGCTAATGAAAGGACAGTTTCTTTCCTTACTGAAAATGATGAGAAAATCCTCCCATAAATGTTATTGAAACTAACGAGTCACCTGTGCTTAAGGGACCAGTGTGTAAAATCTAGTGGGATCAATTGGCAGAAATGGAAATATAATATTCATAAGTATGTTTTCATTAGTGTATAAACACCTGAAAATATGAACTTGTATTTGTGTTGTGTTACTTTAGAATGAGCTCTTTATGTGTACAAAGGGAGAAGGTCCTCTCCCACAGAGTCCGCCATCTTGCACTGCCATATTTCTACAGTAGCCCAGAATGGACAAACCAAACATTGACTCTAGTGAAGGCTAGTGGGTGCCGAGGTAACACTTTATAATACTGCACACAAAAATGTGAGTGGTTGCAATGAATGAGTCCTCGCTTGTGAACGACTGAGCTTTTCCAGGACGCCCCTTTCATACCCAATCATGACACCATCACCTGTTATCAATGGACCTGTTTTCCTGTGGAATGTTCCAGGTGTTGTAGTATATATTTTTCCTAACAGAAATGTGATGATTTAAGAAAAGCTATACTTAATGGTAATCAATAGCTGTAGTAGTGAATATGAAGCTGTAATAAACATGTCAGGGGTCATAGACACGTTGACCCCGGAAAGTATCATGGTCAACACACCTGCCAAGGGCCTTCAGAGACATCCCATGGCTCTAGCCCGGGCGTCCTTGTGGCTAGCTCTTTGGGAAAACAGGTACATCCTTGTAGTTTCATATGGCCTACTGACTGCCAGTGGCCTTGAGAGTGTATTCTCTTAGTCTCATACTTATACCTTATAATCATGTGTGATTGCTGATAAATGAAGTGTTCTTACAAACTTATCATGATTTACAGAAGAAGAACACGTTATTATAATCTTGCTATGATCTGATACAATCTTTAAATACACTCAATAACCATATTGTTGCATGTTATGATCTTATAACATTATATTATGCATGTACCATTAAAGATTGTGTTTATTAATCTTTCTTTTTTTTTTTTAATAAATGAACAATTACTTAAGAAACAATGGTATAATTCAGAACAGATCTTGAGAAAAAGAAAAAGTGTGCCCTGAGGCAACACTGTCTCTAGGTCAACACCAGCTAAAAATAGGAGGACACTGTTAAGGCAAGTCAATGGCCCAATGATGACCTAATGCTGTAAAAAGATGCAGACTTTAGGAAAAATTAAGAGGAGGTCCCAGAGGCGGGAACAGACCCTCACCAAATTGGATATAAGGCAAAGCATTGACCAGTGTAAGTCAGAATCCTTCGGGTTTGTACCTTGTGCATATCTGAACTATTCAGAATCCCGTCTCCAGCTGATCATTTTTTAACTTTCTCAAGAAGATTTTTCCTTGAACAATTGATCACTGTTGAATTTGATTTTTGGTCCTTTGTGGCTTGAGACTTCAGTTTCATTCTACAACAGTGTTACAGGTGTTGCTGGAGCATTCCTAATCTTTCCCAGTCTTTAGCTGCTCCAGTCCCAAATTGTTTAAAACAACAAGTATATATTTACAAAAATCAATAAAGGTCAAACATTAAATATATTGTCTTTGTACTGTGTCAAAAAGGATCAACAAATTATCCACACTGATCCATATGATCCATAATCCATGTGATTTAAAACTGGAGGTTGGGTATGGAAGGAGGCCCAGATCGAGGTCTGAAGTGTCTATCGAAACAAAATGAGAAACCTACTGACAAAACAAATGTGCCATAATTACTTGGTCATATTGCCTTTTTTTTAATTGAGGTTATGCATGCAAGGGGAGGAGGTCCAGGCAAAAATACAGTTGGTTTGAAATGAAAGCTGTTGACAAAAATCTGACATCTCTTGGCCATTTTGCATGTTCTTTTAAGATGATCCCTAAGTGCCGCTTGGCAGTTTCCACTCAACTGTTAAATCGGGCAAGGTGCCCGGGTCTAACGTTATGATCAGGGTCCAGACTTAGCACCCACCACTTGCCAAATGCTAGTAAAAATCTACACTGGCAAATAAAATAAATGAGGTCAGCCAGCGGAAGCAGGCCTACTTCACTGCAAACTCTCATCACGACAACACATTAGACTGACTGAGCACGCTTGTGCTGCATTGATTCTGCACACTGGCGGTGGCACGCAACGTTATGACTGTCAGTAACTGTAGATCAGAGCAGATCCACCTAAAATGAGGAGCACAGTGGAAGTGTTTGCCTGTGGAATCCTCCAAACAGGTGATTTGTGAGCATTTCAAATGATCACATTGTGTTTTATTTAGGTTTCACGCAGCTTCCCAACTTTTTTGGAATCAGGGTCGTGTGTTTAAAAGAAAGTTTACAGAGAACTTCACAGATCAGGGGGCCAGGAGAGATTGGCTTTTTTTGTAAATGGAGTAGCAGTGTTTACCGCAGCTCATTTGAATTTTTAATGACGTCGTATCTTATGCTGTTTTATGGGCAGTTGAAAATAGTTCGACTGTTCAGTTTTTTCTGCCATTGGCAGATAGACCAGAAGTTCACTTTGGACCCAGATTATGATGTAAAAATAGCACCTGTGCAACATCAGTCAAGCTTTAATCTGTGCTGTGCAACAAAGTTACTGAGGACAAACCTCGCTGAGTGTCTGAAAATGAACAGTTTGGAAAATCTGAATCAGAGAACTCATCAGGTCTCGTTCACGCAACAATCTTGATTAGCTGGATTTCTTTGATGCTGAAAGTGGTTAATGAGATCACTGTGAGACAAGATCTGAAGTTATAAGGAGCGCCTTTTTTCTATGATTCTAAACTGATTTGTGGGTTTATGTTGAAATGTCACCATTATAAAAAGCTGCTTCTGCAGATGGTAGCAATTTGTGCTTGATATCTGTGTGTTTCGATTTGTCTGATCTCTCAGAAGAAGTTATGTTTTACAAGACAATTACAGCGAAAACTCAGATGCGGTTTGAATCTCTTCAGAGGGAATTATTTATTAATCTCTGATCATTCCTTTTCTATTTTTGGACACAATAAAGCAGCTTTTCCATAGCAGCTCAGTGACTGAGGCCGTTTCAATGGATACTAACAGCTACTAGACAGTGTAATATTCATGAACACTCCAGTGTCCAGTGGCCAGTCTGTTTTCACATAAGATCAAACAGCTCACTCCATCACCTCCAGCAGTTGCCTCGTGAGGCTTGGATCATTCAAAGTGGTAATGTGCATCATCCACAGTCATAACCCCTCCCTCACAAGAGGATCTTATGTACAAAACTAGTTGATAATTTCTGTCTATTTTTAACCCAAATCCCTGGTGTCAAATCTGCCGTAAAATCTGTTCCAAATGTTGATTACATCCTGAAGGAAAGACACACTCATTTACATTTATATCCTGCCATAATTGACAGCATCTTTTTGCTCAAAGGAAACATTTCCAGCACTCTGTGATGTACGTGTCAGACCATGGCTCAGATAGGTGTTAGGCTGTAGGCAAAATGATTCATGTTTTCATGTTAAAATGCTCCATATGGCACCAGTACTTGTCCTTTATGTTTAGCAGCTCACAGCATCAGTTTCATGTATCAGTCCCAGCACTGTTAAAGTCTCTTTTGTCTCCAAACAACTCCTCATTAACATTGGACTTATCTTCAAATCATGTCAATCTGTCAGAGTCTGTACTGCTTACTGTTGGCTTCTCTCTGGCTTAAGGCTTCGATGCACAAACAAACACTGGTGTGTGGTCCTGCTGAAGAGCTCAGGGTTTTGTTGCTGGCTTGTTCACTGACTGAAACTCGAGACCTTTGTCGTTCTCCTTCAGTTGAGAACCGTATATTTGATCAGCTCATCTGATTTGAATGAGCCGACTTTTCCAAAACATCCACATTTGTACTGTATTACATATGATCAGGTCAACACTAGCTATGTTTACATGGACACAAATAATCGGAATAAAGGCCCAATCAGATTAAAAGTGCTTCATATAAACACGTCAATCAGAAGATTCTGATCCGATACGGTCCATTCGGAAAGAAATTTCATTCCGAAAGAGAGAGGTGGTTTATGCCGATCATTATTCCGAATGGTGTCCATGTACACACCCATTCGGATCCTGTCTTCCTGATTGGGGTAAAATTATCTCCACTGCGCATGTGTGCTACGTCAGCATGACGCGTTTCCGCCTTTGCGGCCGCCGAGAGCTTAACTACCGTGAACAGCAAAAGCAAAAGTATGCATTTAAGCACACGATGAAGGTCCATATTAAAAAAAAAAGAAAAGAAAAAACATTAACAGACACTGCGCCAGGGGGGAGGAAAATAAAATGTGAGGGGCACAAAGAGTGAACGAGCCGAGGACGTGCAGACAACGCTGCGTTCGTTTACAACACAGTACAGCTTCTTCTTCTACTACTATTACTATTAGACATCTCCACGCATGCCCAAATGATTTTGTCTGATTAAACGCTTGGTGCATGTATACGCACGTCATGATCGGATCATTTTATTTAGTGTCCACGTAAACAGTGGATTTGGAATTTCCGATCAACCACGGATTGGAGAAATTTGCGCATGTAAACATAGCTAGTGTGATTGAAGTGATCTAATCCCTTTGCCGCACTCTCTGACTAGCACCTATCATTGTGCATTAAAGATGGTTTGTTGTAACACCCAAAAGCAAACTGTAGACCCCAAACCTTCTCCCCACAATCTGCTGGTTGTCTGTTTAATTCAGGATTGATAATTTTTTTTTCTGTCTTTAAATACGCAAATTGGTGCTCTGTATTTGTTTCTAAACCAAAATATGGCAAAGCCAATAACGATGTTTTTGGATGTAAAGATGCACTAATTAATATTCTTGCATGACCAATGAGTCAAATGGTCATGTCTAACATGAAAGATCCTCGTAGTGAGGAGCTCACAGAAAATTATCAGCTGACTCTGCGCTTCCTCTCAGCTGTTCGGTGCATGTTAGCATCTTTGAGCGAACTGTTTTTGTTTTACTTCCACAACTCAACTTCTTTAGTTCAGTTTAATGGCACTCATCAAAGCTGTTTCCAGCAGCAGAGGCAGCCACTTACGGTGAAAAAGCTCTGAAAGTTACTATACACTACCTGCTCATCACTGAACGGCGGAGTTAGCGACAAAGCTGGTGAACATAGCGGAACATTTCACAGCTAAGGAGCCACATATTTTTCTCAGGTGGAGACCAAAACAGAGCTAAAATGAGCATGAATACTTTACTCAACCTTCATTAGGTTGCCAGAACCATGAATGTAAATAGGCAACATTTACATTTTAGCCACATAGACTGTATACAGTCTATGATTAGCCTATTAGCCAATCGCTTCTCCTACTACTACCATTATTACCTGTTATCTGTTGTGAAATATGACTTAAGTGCCTCACCCAAAAGAATTCAGATAAAGGCTTTCTTAGAGTATTGATCTACAAAAAACAACCAAAAAACAAATTTCAGGTGAAAGAGAAAGTCACAATGACTTGCTGATTTTAACATGAGGCCAATGTCTTTACAAAATGACTACACTGATCCAAAACTAACAAATGAGAACACATTTAAGCAAACCTGCCAGCAAACAAATGAGTCAGTAACTGTCTTACCCTCCTTTGTGTATATCAGCAGACGGAGGCCTTTTGTTGGTGCTCCCATCCTGGTGGACTTTCTTATCCAATGACAGCGACAGTGGAGCGTCTCGTACAGGCAGCCCCAGCACCAGTGTCTCCTTAGTAACGGAGACAGCCTCATCACCTGTTCGACCCATGTGCTTCTTCGCGTAGTCAAAGCCCTGGACAGGCTGGCAGAGAAAAGATAACACACCAGGGGTCAAAAAACCATTAATTTTGATCTGAAGGTCAAAGATACTGCAGCTTGTAAATCAATCCATTCAGGACATTTTAGCTAAGAAGACGCTTCAGTGTTTCTATTCCTAATTTACTGCAGAACAACTGAGAAGGGGTGTTTCTAGTTTGCCTGTTGGATTGATGGACCTGCAACTCCATTCATCAAAACAAGCAGCAGTTTCCAGGACATAAAGCACATGCAAAGACAACAAAAAGGCAACACAAGATAAAGTAGTATTCCAGAGTACAGTACAGTTTCTCATCTTATTCATATCGCAGGCTGGTCAATGTAATTTAACACCCGCAATAATGAGCAATGAGTGATAAAGCAGCCACAAAATATATAGCACTTACACCATGATGCATGGTTCAAAGGGACAGCGCAGCAGATTGTAGCAAATGTTGACAAGAGAGGCTCAATGTATGAAGTCACAAGATTAAGTCAATAGTCAAAGCACACAACATCAGACAGATGCACACAGCGTGGATGTTATTTCCCACGACATTTAGAGAAATCTCTAAATTGCAGTTTCAAAATCTTAATGTTTGCAGGAATTAAAGATGCATCGGGCATAATTTTACATGAAAACAATCCCATTTAATCACAAAGTGGTGATGCAGTTTGAGAAATGTGTCCCCTTTCCCTTCCCTGGTGTCAGGTAGAGCCCAAAGAGACAAAGCAAACAAACTAGTGGTGTAGCTTTCAGTGGTATTGAAGAGTAAGGACCAAACCTGCATATAAACTGAACAAAATGACACTTGCAGGTATGTTTTTAAGCTATCTAATTATACTGCAGCTGACCAGTTTTCTTCACACAAAAAAATGAAATACTGAGATATAGAGATACACTGAGATATATGTATATTCTTTAAAAAAGATGTCTACACCCCATAAAATGAAACCATGTAGTGGGAGCCGGGACCCCCAGATTGGAAACCAGTGACTAACATCTAACTGTAAACCTGACTAAGCAATGAACACTGGCCAATCAGAGGGACACTGGGCGGGTTTTGTCTGACATTTCTTGTACGATTGGGGTTTCAGAATAATGGGCCATGGGAACAATGGGGAGTCTCCGTTTTTTTAGCCCATGCTGAAGCACTGGACAGTCCCACATGGCTGAACAGATGTCAGTGTGTCTTAACATGACATAGTCTCCAGAATATTAAAGAAAAATCTCCAAAGAAGGGCTGCTTCCATTTCAGATAAAGGTAATTGGATGGACCTCCTCCCCCCGAACAAGTTTTTATCTGTCTCCAAACACCATGGCTGGTGTAATGAAAAAGTTGAAAAATAAATATATAATAAAGCTTAACAGCACCTTTGAAGTCAGGGATTTTGGCATAAAGAGACAAAGAGAGAAAGGCAGCAGAAGGCGTGTTTTGTTAAGCCTCCAAGGCCTGGACACATACTTTGTAAAACTTAATGCCTTTCAATTTATGGAATAGAGAACGAGAGGAAAAAAGGAGGGAAAAACCCTTTTAGGTTGCACAACAAAGCAGACGAAACCCTGATTTTTTGCCTCCCCTTTTCTATTTTGAGCGGCTCTAAAATGGGACGCCTAACGCATTTGATGATGCATGCTAAATCCTGAGTGCGTGTGAGGTTAGTCAGCGTGAGCATCCGGGTGACGGCATCGTTAACAATTCATCACATCACATACACATATGTGCCGTCAGCTCGCTCCAATACATGTGGCTGCAGCGGTGGACGAGTGTCAGGATATTGATACATGTTCATATAGAATACACACACACACATTAGAGAGAAAGAGTGGGGATGAACCCTCTCACCATGGCGTGAATGTATGGACTGAGTGTACATGTGGCTGCACACATCCTCTACCTGCTGAAGGGATGTGTGATGACAGTTGTGACTCTATTGTGTGGAAGATGTATGGAGCGTGCAAACATTAATTTGCCTTTGGCCTCCTAATGTTCGCGGGTTGAGGAGGAGTTAAGCTGTGTGTGTGTGTGCGTGCGCGTGTGTGTTTATGACGAGCGAATAAAGGGCAGCAGCCAGGGGAAGAGGGAGGTGGTGAATTAAATGTGCTGCTCCAAACATATCCCTCCACCAGTATGCCTCGCGTGTATGGATTATTGAGCAGTAAAACATTAGATATGGTGTCAGGGCTGTTGAGCTGACGCACACTGCACATGGACAGTGAAAGCTGCATCATTTAGTGGCTGTCCAGTAAGGGCTGTCATGCATGGAGACAGTATGGATTCTCAGAAATGACAGAGCCAAAGGGTGTAACCTTGAAAACTGCGCCTGACATTTCACGACTCGTATTTTACTCTTTACTTTACTCTTTCTGTTCTTTTCACACTCACATATCCTTCTTTCTTATTTATCTCCGCCTGTTCCTCCTTTCTAATCCCCCCTCTGTTTTCCCTGTTTCCACCGCTGCCTCTCCCTCTCTTCCACTGTCCCCTGACAGCATGTTGACTTAACAAATGGCCATCTTTCATCTTGCGTGAGTGGCTCAGTTTAATGAAGACTTCGGCAGCAGACAGGGCTTCTGGTATGATGCGAGCCTCTGATCAGTCTGTCAGAGATGGATGGTGGTTTTCTTCGTATCCATTTGCAGTGACGGAGGGAACGAGTATGAGGGAAGAGAGAGAAAGGGTCCGACTGTTTCTTTTACTGAAAGATGTCATGTGAAGTGACTGTGAGCACGACCCCGCTGCACCACCAAATTATCCACTCTTATTTTCCTTGCCTGCACTATCAAACAGAAACTTCTCCTCATGTCTAATTTTAACTCAGAGCAACAGCCAACAGCAGCTTGATGAGGTACAGCAGATGGATGAGATATGCTCTATTCCCCCTGCGGCCATATTGATTTAAATTCAGCTCTAGCAGGGCGAATGGTGGAAGCGCACCACAGAGCTGCATGAAAAAAAAAAAAAAAACAACATCCCAAAGAGTGAGTATATCTAAGAAGTGACATAAGAAACAGAGGGAAGTAGACTGAGGTGCACAACAGCATGGATCTCTTCGGGTTACATGAATTCCTCCTGAGGCAGGTTGATGCATGATGCAGCAAAATGTAAAACACCTTGAGTCCTTTAAATGGCCAATGCCACTGCACTGTGCTTTCATTGAGCACCTTACAAATGAAAAATGGATTGCTTCTACTTTTGCTGATTCCACCTCTATTGTTATCCGCACAGACGCTGGCTATCTGAGGCTTTCGTGCCAATGCAAGCAGGCACAGAGGGAGTAAAAGCCATTTTGAAGAATGTTCCGGCTGCACAGAAGACGTGCAGAGTGATGAAGTGAGCCGGACTCTGCAGAATCACTCTGTAAGGCTTAAGCACACATGCAGAGCTAGTATAAACTACAGTATTGATTAGCAGCTTTAGCCTGTCCAGCACGGTGACTGATGGCTCAGTGGGATGGGAGCACACACAGTAGATCAACTTGATGGGAGTGTATAATTCTGCATATGCATGGTTAGTATTTGTATGACTACCAGAACACATACACAAGCTATTGGTCTATTCTGACATAGACCCCATTTACACCTGACATTACTATGTGACCTGGATCTAGATATTCCATCTGGATAAGGGAAAGGACACAAGGTATAAATACAATGCAGAATGCATTGTGATCATAATCCACTTGGACCATCCAGAGCACATCTGGAGGTTTCTCTGACACTGGAATCTGGAATAGGAAGGGATCACTTTGCTATGCTGGTGGCTTGGGGGTCTAAGATGTTGACCATGTCATCACAATTTCCCCAGTTTGGGTTCAGCTGGGGTCCTTTCTTCCATGTCATCCCCTCTTTTACTTCATTTCCTGTCATATCTCTCAGTGTTTACTATCTAAAAAAAGGCCAGTATGGACAGTGGAACCAATTACAGCAACGAGTATCACTTTCAGCATACACGTGGGCACGAGAGTCTTGAATTAAGATAGACCTGAAAAATTTTTAACCTATGCTTTAAAAAATAACTAGATCTGTTTATCTTGTTTGCCGCATTGCCACAAGCTCTTCCTAAACTAAATCCCCGTGTGAAATATTTATCTCATTTGCTCATGCATGCCACTGCTTGGGATTGGACGAGGGTAAATACCGCTGTGGATAAGAACAGTGATTGCGGCCTCACGGCACCATTTATGAAATCTCATTTCGGAATGCTTTAATATTTGATGAATTCTCTCATATAACACAACATAAGTAATAGTAAATGTTTACAAATGACTGAAAGCAAACAAAACCTTGAACCTCATGTATTAAAATGTGAATGTAACACCACAGTATAAAGAGACACAGTAAAGCAATGGCAACACACACACACACACACATCATGTTTCATATCTGGGGTGTTTGCACCTTGCTGTGCTGTGGTGCTACATCAGCTCCATCACCCCCGAAAAACATCCTGCTTAGCCCATCCATACCCCCATCCTTCATGCGCCTCACTTTGCCTCTTGAGGGATGAGGTAAATAAAAATAACCCACAAATCAGCTCCACTAAAGCCACAGAGCATCCACAGGGACGGCCTCTGCATGGTTCTTTCTAATTTAAAGCATTTTAGCATTTTCTATCCATCGTCTGTGGCCACTGCTGCTCTTTTTTGGGTCTAGCCATGAAAAAGTGGCTACCATAATCCAGTGGAGAGCCTCATATGAAAAAAGAATTGGGTTGGGGTCTGTGTCGGGTTCCTGCTTAGCCACTGAGGGATGAGAGTGGCTTCATCTGAGAGGATAAAACGACTGGCTTGAAAGGGAAAGGAACTGGCAGAGAGGCAGTCTAGGCTGATGACACAAGCTTGAGTCACTTTTTATGGATGCTGCAAAATAAAAATAGATTGGTTTGGTTCACAGGTGCTGAACTTCCTTTCTGCTATTCATGTTTATGAGCCCTGGTTAAAAATGGCATCTTCTGGCCAGCTGAATTAAGCTCATTTGCCTGCTTTTACGAGCTAGCCTCTCCTTACTAATTCAGCAGATCGACTAAACCAAAACAATTTAAATCTTGAGGAACGTGCTTGTAAATTTTACACCCCTATTAGAATTTTTTTCACCTTTCCTTACTGCCCCCTCCTCCCTCCTCCTATTGATCATCCATAGCCAATGAAGATGGTGGAATAACTCATGTCCACAGCACAGTGGCTACAGTTCATGCAAGAATCTACCCAGCAACAGCGACAGGCAGCGCATACAGAAATAAGCAGCCAACAAGGCAGTTGTACACGAGCTGATCAACACAGTCTGTTCAAATCAGCAAACAAAGCAGTAACTCATTCATTCATTAATACGTGAATTGATTCAGTCGGTCAGTCACCAATTCACCCAACCAGTGTCTTAGTGAATACCTGGTGGTGGTAACTGCCCTCCCTTCGATATGAGGTCTAAACAGGGAGAGAGTCAGAGGAACAAGGTCAGGGAGGGGTTAGTATTGTAAAAGAATAGAATAGATTAGAATGGGAAATGACAGGACAGGATAGGATAGGATAGGACAGGATAGGATGTGTCTAATTTTCATAGTTTGGCCATGAGTCCTAGCTGTGTTGATAACACTGTACTCACCAAATTAAATAGAAAGATAATGACGCTGCAAAATGAAGTGTGCCTGGGCAAGAAATACATGCAGGATAAGGGTGAAGTAGTCATTTTCTAAAATCAGGTATTTGTGGAATTTATCCATTGTAACATGTACATTAAACATGCTAACAGATTAGCTTGGCAGCACTAGCTCAGCTGACCCCCACAGTCACATTTTTATTACCTTTCAGGTCACATGCTTAACATTAACTATGATTCGTACTGTAATTGTGCATACACACAATTAACAATACAATTTCAGCAGCACTCACTTTTGGCTATGCCAGAAACAAAGCAGTTTAGATAATCCAACTTAGCTGCTGTTGGTTGTTTTTAACTTTGCTGACTGGTTTTCTTACCGTCAGCCTTTGCTGTCACAATGTATTTCCAGATTTCATCAGCTTGGTGAGTAGAGTGTTACAGTATCATAACTGACAGAAATGATGCTCAAAACTATGAAAATAAGATTCAATATATCATACATCTGTTGCCCACTTTGATGTAATTTTACCACATCTGGTCCACAAGGAAAATTAATTGTGTTCAACTGATACATTTTGAGTAAAGTGTGAACAAAATCCAAAGCTTTCCCGTTGATGTAAGTAACTATTTTTTAGGGTTGATGCACCTTGACACAGTCAGGTTTGATCAAATTCAAAACATCAGAAAGCTGGTAACTATGGCCACAACAACACCAGTTGCTGTAGTATCAAAACATCTAACTGCTTCACTTTCCGTTTTCTTATGCAGAACAGCATAATGAGTACATTTCGATGTCAGCCAGACTACAAGAGTAATTGCTTGCTCCACCAGGATAGGAGCATCAGAAACATTGTAGATGTATTTGTAGAGATAGCTCTTTCTACGACTGCTCAGTCGAGGAGGGAATATTTTACTGATGGTCAAAGCTTTAAGTAGTTTTTGATCTGCAGACAGAAATATTCTGTGTATTGGTTTATTCATAGCATTAGGGAGATTCCTTTGCTGGATATCAAACGTTTGTGTGAACGGCTTGACCTGAATAAGACCCTAACCAGAGCATGGTCAAAGGGTGGAGTATTCAGTGCATGTGAAGCCAATGACAGGAATTCTCACTGCAGTGGAAGTCTAATCATGACATCAAATGTGAAACACACTTCATGATTATGGCATTGTGAACAAAACCGAGCCAGCCTCTTCAGAATAAATTAGGCTGGCTAGCTTATTACTTGTTTACCACTTGACTGAGTGCTGTGACACAAACAGCTGTTGTTCTGGCGTCATGCACCGCACTGTGTCCAGGAAAACAATCTAACCTGATCAAACCAGCTGCTAGCAATCTATTATACACATGCTCACTTGAAATGATCGATTTTTATTTAACCTCAAATGAGCTGAGTGAACACTATTATTGTGGGCCCATATTACCATACGCTACTGGTTCCCAACCTGGGGGACTTGACCCCCACTAGGGGTCATCAAAGCTTCCCAGGGGGGCCATGAGGCCTTTTTAAAGTATGTATAGTAGGCATTTCATTCATTTCTGTAAAGAAAACTAAACTAAATAGTTATTTTTAAAGCTTAAATGATGTCTAAGATATAAACTTATAAGGACACAGTGAAGACCTGAACCTACTCACAGAGCCCTCATTATCTGGCTCTTCCTGCATTAGAAGGGTGCATAGTTCAAGCAAAAGAAATACTAATAGAAGTAATAAAGTAAGCCAAGTGTGAGGGAGAAGAAAACACTCTTTTTGTCAAAAAAAAGAAGTCTATTAAGAATGTATGAAAATAAAAAAACAAAACACAGACAAAGAATTGTATAAATAGTTCCTAAAAATATTGGGAAAACTCATCCCATTCGCTCGTTTTACACACACTTCCTGCACTTATTGAGTTCAAGATTAAGGTTGATTGTACAACTTATCAAACATTCATAAAATATGTCACTTAGCCAGGGGTCGTCAGTTTATTTGATGATACAAAAATGGCCCCTTCAGGAAAAAGGTTGGAAAACACTGAAGGTTCACTTCCAGCACACAAAGCCCTGCCCATTTCTTTTCGGCCGATTAGTCTTCGCAGCACGCATGATTAGCAATGACCATGGGCTATTGGGCAGCAAGAAAAAAATGAGTGAGGCCTGCGCATATGGGATTCAATTTTTCTGACCTGAAGGAATAACTTAACACAACTGGCCTGCTGTGCGATGTGTCACTCATTCAGAACCGGGTTATGTAATCTTTGCTGAAATTTTACTGTTGAACTGTTTTCTGGGACACGATAAAGTGAAGCAGTGATGTTTGAGCTTTTTGGGATGACACTTATCATCCTAAGAGTGAGGCGACAGCTTCTTTTTATTAATAGTAGAAGGAGAAAGAAGAACAGAGAGTAGATAGAGAAAAAGAGGATGAATACAAGAACACATAAGGCAGAAAACAAAAACAGGAGAAAGGGGTAAATTGGGATGACTTAGTTTAACAGTCTTACCTTGGAGCGGGTTTTGAAGGTCCTGAAGGCACCTGTTTTGAAGATGACCCTGTTCCTCTGGCAAAGAATGAAGGCAACCATGCCGATCACCACCACCAACAGGAAGAGAGGCGTCAAAACGGCCATGATCCACAGGTTGCTGGGTGGCGTCTTTACCACAGCTATAAACATACAAAAATTATTCATCAGCATTTGAGAGTGTGTTCAATCGTTCATGACCTGTTTAGCCTCTAAGCGACCCTTCAGAGAATTACAGACAAGCAGAAAGAAATACACTAGAACGCTTTTTTCAGATCGGGCTCGAAATGTTCAGCACAAATTTGAAAGAAATAAATATGGGTAATATGTTTGTTCGCTTTCTTGCGAGAGTTAGATGTAACGATGGATACCACTCTCATGTTTGAGCGCTGTGTATGGTGCTAGTGTCAACAGGTGGTTAGCTTAGCTTAGCGTAAAGTATGTAAGTAGGGGAACAGCTAGCTTGGCTCTGTCTATCAGCTCAAAAAAATCCACCATCTTTCCCCTCTAAAGCTCACTAATTGTTTGTTTAATCTGTACAAATGAGGGCCTAATTTTCACCAGGGATGGGGGTCTCCCTCACTTTTAAAGTTTCAGTTAGATATCCATCCAATCATTCTATCATCATGCTTCTGAGTGACAAGTTAGAGTGCACAGGTGTGGACCACCACCTCACAATGTGGATCATGGACTACCTCACCAACTGACCAACTGTCATAGTATGTGAGGATAAAGGACTGAGTCCAACTGTGAGTGTCTGCAGCACAAGGGCCCCACAAGGAACGGTCCTGGATCCCTTCCTTTTTATCCCCCCCACCTGCAAAAGCACTCTGAAAGCTCTGCAGTCATCCCCACTTGCAGGGAAAACCGAAAAGCTGATGATGGACTTCCGCAGGTGCAAACACTCTCCTCCTATACCAATGGCTATCCAGGGTGGACATTGTACCTGGGTGTTCACCTGAATAATAGATTGCTCTGGACTTACAATGCAAATACACGATATGAGAAAGGCCAGAGCAGACTATATTCTGGGGAGACTCAGGTCATTCGGAGAGCAGGAGGCACTCCTGAAGACTGGCAGCACACGCCATCTGCTATGGAGTGGTCTGCTGGGGCAGCGGCATCTACACTGACTGGAGGAGACTTAACAGACTGATCAAGAAGGCCAGCTCTGACCTGGGACATCCACTCAACCCAGTGGAGGTGGTAGGACAAAGGAGAATGATGGCTGAACTATCATCCCTGATGGAGAATGTGTCCCAGCACATGCAGGACACTCTGACAGCACTGGCAGCTCCTTCAGTGACAGGCTGCTTCACCTGCTGCGTGTGAAGAAGAGATACCACAGGTCTTTCCTTCCTGCTGCTGTCAGACTTTACTAGACCACACACACACACACACACACACACACACGCACACACACACACACACACACACACACACACACACAACGAAAAACACATGTACTCATTCAATGCTGCGCATACTAACCTGGGCAATATCAATATTCCCTATGTGCAATAATGTGAATTCAACCATTGTTTGTTTTACTCATTGTATTGTTTACTTAGTGATCATATCTTGCTTTTCTTGCTGATGCTTCTTAGTATTACATTACCCCCTTTGCTGCTGTGACCCTGCAAGTTTCCTCACAGTGGGATTAATAAAGGATTACCTTATCTTATCTTAAAAGCAGTAGGGAGTGATTTCTACACGTTATTTTGCCCTGGGTTTCACCTCTCAGGCTACAATCTACCACTTACTGACTCTTCGACTCGTTGTATCTGAAGCCTGATGGGTATTTGCTTTTTTTTTGTAATGCAAAAACAAACTAGATATAGCATGGACTGTAAATCAGTGAATTTTAGAGGTGCTGGTAGGTGGATTTTGTTACATATGGACAGAACCAGGCCAACTGTTTACCCTGTTACCTTACGCTAAGCTAGGCTTTGTTATGGATTTGGACTAGCTTGACGTTTCCTGTGTTATTTTGAAGGTTCCTCTCCTCATGTCATGCTTAGTTTTACTTCCTGTCTTTGATGATTTCATTTGTAATGGTTTTCCCTGTCCCTCATTAGCCTTCCCTTCCTAGTCTGTCTGTCTCCTGGCCAGTTTGTCTTTGTGCTTTGTGTGTCTTTGTTTTGTTTCCCTGGTTCTGTTGGACTGTTGATTCTTGTCTGCTTTTTGATGGATTTGTTTGTTTGACTTGTTTTCCTGTACCCTTTATGGACAAGTGCGACAGGCTTGTGTCCTCTGGCTATAGCTTCCTATTTAGCACACAGACATGAGAGTGGTATTATTCATCTCATCTAACTCTCAGCAAGAAAGCGAATAAGCGCATTGCCAAAATCTTGAACTACCAATTTAAATAGTACAAAAATGCATAATAAAGACAGAAATGCAATAAAAGAAAACCCCTTTGTTGAAATCCACATCCAGAAATGTGCATAAAAAGCACCACATTAAAAAACTAGCTTGAACCTAGTTTTAATATGTTTGTGAGAACATATGTCTGTGAGCCCTTCTTCCACACAACAGTTTGCTTTTTTCATTTGATGGACTAATGCAGTTTGTCTCTATGAGCGTGTGCCGGCAAACTAAATGGATTTTCTGTGAACATTGTGTTCAGTTTCCTGCTTGAGCACCGTTAGGAGGAGCTGTGAATGGCGTTGATGGTTGTTGGTATCTCTCCAGCTTGTTAATTATAGATTCTGAAATGTGAGGGATATAAGGTGATAGGGAACACTTTGTCCTCTCCAGCAGCTACAGCATGAACATCCCATCGCATGGGTGAACATTCTCTGAAAGCCATTACAACAAATATTAGTAACAAATATACAGTGCACCACTTCAATTTCCTGAACTAATGTTATATAAGTATAGAAACTCAATCTCTGATTTTGAATTTGTGAGTCTTAATTTGTACTACGCTTTATTGGATGCACAGGGAATTATGGAAATTGATGGAAAAGCCAAATGCTGCACAATGTCACGGTAAGCCAAGACTGTCATGCTTGAGTTCAGCATATGAACCCTAAAGAGCAGTTAAACTGGGAATGTGGCATCTCTACAATGGCTGCTGAATGAGAAATGCACTCTCTGTGCATGTTTAACATTGTGTGTACATATATGCTTCTAGCTAAATGCAAAAAAAAAGCATGGAAAGGAAAATATGTGTAAATATGTGTGTAAATATGCAGAAGAAAAACAGTCCCTCTATTAATGCTAATCACTTCTATAACTGGAGTAAATTAGCAAGAACATGGACCTATTTGAATAGTGCAGACCCTGATTCAGAAATGTTGGGCTGCTCTTTAAAACATGACAAAAAATGATTTGCAAATTCCTTTCAAGCTATATTCAACTGAATAAGACTTAACTTTGATTTTTGTGAATATCTGCTTATTCAGAATATGATGCAGCAACATGTTTCAAACAAGTGTGGACAGGAGCAACTTAAGACTGGGAAAGATGTGGAAAAACTCCCAAAACACCTGTTTGGATCATTCCACAGGTAAAAAGGTTGATTGGTAACAGGTGATAGTATCATGATTGGGTATGAAAGGGGCATCCTGGAAAGGCTCAGTCGTTCACAAGGGAGGATGGAGCCAGCTCAGGAACACTTCATTCATTTAGAAACATCAGAAAAATCAAATAAGACTCCTATTATTGGACTTAAAGGAATAGTTCAACAGTTCAGGATATGAGTCAGTCAGTCTGATCAGTCATTTAGTAAATAATACTGTTAATTTTCATTGTGTCTGACTTGCTCTGTCCTTAACAAATACGATACATACACATATCATAACACTGGACAATAATGTAACAAGCTTACGTTCAGCCTGCACTTGCACAAAGTATCCCAGTGTCAGAGCCATGGTCTGGGAGTCCAGACTGCTGAGGGTCTTGGCAGCACTGGTTCCAGTGATGGGTGCTCCATTCAGCTGGACGTAGTATGTCATCTCTGCTGGGTTCTTGGGACCAGGCAGTCGGCGCATACTCACCATCTGAAGAGAGGACAAATACAGTGTCCAATATCTCGAGCTGATAACGGCATTTTATATTAAAAAAAGTGTTTATATTTGATTACACTACATATGCTTTCAAATACATAACAATTACATAGACACCAGTTCAGAGGAACAGTTTGTTTTAAAGATACAATTACAAATAACACACCGTCTAAAGCCAGATTCAATACAAAATCCCTTATCTCTCCACACCAAGAGATTAAAAGTCCCTGCTATATCTACAGTGGCCCAATCAAAATTCTGAATCCTCTCTGGTGCTTTGATCACGACAAGCCATTTGCTGCAAGATAACTGCACTTGGGGAAGACACTCGAGGATAACTGAGTCACTTGAAATCTCAATTTCCTTTCATCATACATCAAACACCTTTTTTAATTTGACGAGCACATCACAGGGTTTAATCAAGTCTGGTAATTTGATTTTTTCATAAAAAGAAGGGATGCGTGGTGTTAAATGGCTGAATGATCCCCCCCCCCCCCCCCCAGCTGACCCCCTTACTGGAAGCCTCTCCCTTCTCCGTTGCTGCAGCCATAAAACCGGTCATCTGTGACTTCCCATAAAACCAGGCTGTGTAAGGCATAATGCCCAGGAGGAGTCAATCGTTGTCTTAATTTGCACAATATGGAGCACCAGGCAGGGAGGTGACACATACAGACAACAACACACAAACATTTGTACTTCTGTGCTTATCAGTGCCTTCAGTTCAAGTACACTCAAACCTGAATCTTCATCCCATACAACTACTTCAGTCACACTAACATTGCCAAGTGTTAAATGGCCATACACTGAGAACAGTACACACAAATCTAATACATGCTGTTTTCAAGCCATATTCTCCCGGGAGTTTTTCCATGGCTTTCAGTTCATCATTTCAGTGCACTGTGGAAATCTACTTCAGGCCTGTTTATCAAATATTAAAATCATTTTTCATAATCAGCAATTGAGTTGCCTATTTATTTATTTGAAGCTTTGATATTCTGTGGCAAAGCAGTGACAGTTTAGAGAGCCCTCCTTTTTGAAGATACTCTGAAATGTGATGAGACTTGGAGTCTGTTCCCACAGAGCAACCTATTTAATGCAAAAAAATGATTAGATTTGCATGACAGCTGCAACAAAAAAATAATCATAGTAACAATTTTTTAAAAAATCAGTTAATCTGCTGAATACTTTCTCAATTAATCGATTAATCGTTTGGTCTATAAAATGTTACAAAAGGTGAAAAATGTACATGACAATTTCTAAAGTCCAAGCTGATGCCATCAACAGTCGACCAAGAGTCCAAAGCTAAAAAAAATATAATCATTTTACAATCAAATAAGATGAAGAAAAGCAGCAAATTCTCAAAATGAAGAAACTGGAATGAGTGAATGTTTGGTATTTTTTGCTTGAAAACAGACCTTTGTGATTAATCACTCATCAAAATAGTGACAGAATAATTGATTAAGCAACTTTTCAGGTCTGATTCCCACTGTCAGTTTTGCAATGTGTATGTTGAGTTCTCTGTCTATGTTTCTGACAACTTCCTGTACGAGCACTCAATTACTAATGTAATATTCTAGACTGTGAAGCACACTAACAAGAAGAGGGTGCTGTCCAGGGTCCTGAATATGGAGCTTTCTCTGATGTTCACTGGCACCAATGGCCAATAGTTTAGCTTCAGATCAAGCTCGTCCAGCGTTTAGCTCCAGACTGAAATATCTCTGAAAGTCTATATATATATAGACAGGTAGATAGATGGATTGACATATATACATATATATAACCAGCTGTCTGCAAAGCCAATGAAATTCCCATTAATATCAGTTGTATTTTCAACTACACTTTCATGCATGTAAGCACGCTAAGGTCGTTTTCACACCTGACCAAGCGGACTCGGTTCGATTGGGGAGCTGAAAGTCTCAACACTGTTGCATTTATCACTTGTTTCGGTTCTGCTTTCACACTGTAGCATCACGTGGTTGAAAGGGGCGCTCGTCGATTGGACAAAGTAGGAGGGGAAATCCCTCCCTCCCCCCTCCCATTATTTTAGGGAACGCTACAACGTTAGTGAACGCAACTGTTCCTATAATGCTATCGTGACTTGTCAGGGATTGATTCTGTTATTTTTCTAACTTTGACGATCTAACATGTGACAACATATGAGCTCAGAGTTTAAGGACTGTGACTGTTGGTAGTTGTGATTTGATTTTGTTTAAATATGCCAAATTGTGAATTTATGGGTTATTGTTGTTCAGACAATTGAGCTAAGCTAGCTAGCATAGTATAGCATCACTACGTACATTTGGTCCTGTGTTTGGTCCGGTCAGCTTTCACACCGCATACGAACAGAACCAGGGTTCACTTGCAAGCGAACCGAGACCCACGTTTTCAGGCGGACCAGAGTTCGCGTGTTTGGTCCGCACCAGAGTTTGGATGAGCTTTCACACCTGCCCAAATGAACTACTATGACTACGACTATCCGAGGAAACGAACTCTGGTCCGTTTAAAGCGGACCAAACAGCTCTGGTGTGAAAGCGACCTAACAGGCTAAACTAGACTGATGACCATAAACATTGCACCTGCTACAACATGAGCATGTTAACATCACTGTGAGCATGCTGCCATGCTGACATTAGCACTGGCATGTTTACAGCAGTAGCACAGCCTCACGTAGCTGTTAGGATGGCTGTCGACTCAATTTTTTTGTATTTTTGTTTCTGCTAAATTAACCGGTGGTGTGTTCTCTACTGATTGGTTGATTAATGTCATCACTTGGAAAGGTGCAAACCAGTTGTTATGAAAACAATCACCACAACTGACACTGCACACAATGACACAGAAAAATCACATTCCCACCCACCTGCACAGTGTAGGCCCCCACGGTGGTGGCCCGCCGAGATCTCGCCATCCGAGAGCCCTGCCTGCCCGCCACCAGGAAGAGCTCAGCCAGCCGCTGCTCCATCAAGCTGGCAAAACTCTGGTAGTTGGCCTCCAGGGAGGAGCTGTCCACATCCTGGATCACTGCGAGAAGAGACAAGAGAGGACAGAGCAGGGATTTGGGGGGTAAAGAGGCGTTCAGACCGGCAAGGAGGGGCAAAAGAGGTGACAGGTGAGGGGATGGAGGATGGAGTGCGAATGACAACATGAGCCGGGAGAAAAGCAAAGGGAGGGGAAAGAGAAGACGGGTGAGAGGAGTGGATGAGTGAAGCAAGGACAGTGTGAAGATGGAGCAGGTAAGAAAACATCAAAGGGAGAGCATTTGATGACAGTATTGATATTGTTGAGGACAAAGCAGGAGAGGAGGGAAAAAGAGAGAACAGACAGGAGATGAGTGGGATATTAGAGAGGACTGGATGATCGGCCCTGCCATTTACTAAAAGCTGCTCATCCAGAAACTTCCATTACAGCTGCAGTGACACACACTGTGTGTCTCCATCAGAACTAAACACAAACACATATCAGGTGCATGCACACACACACAGGTGCTTGCATCAATCTTGCTGCTGACTGCGTCTCTTACTAGCTGCCATACGCGAGATAGCTCAGTGGACAAACTTAACACACACACACACACACAC